>SJYA01000067.1:814353-838677 GCA_006410615.1 Neotragus moschatus | reverse complement strand
TGTTTCCCCATCTATTTGCCATGAAGTGATGGGACTGGATGCTATGATCTTAGTTTTCTGAATGTTGAGCTTTAAGCCAACTTTTTCATGCTCCTCTTCCACTTTCATCAGGAGGTTCTTTGGTTCTTCCTCACTTTCTGCCATAAGGGTGGTGTCATCTGCAAATAGTTAAACTGTGTCTGACCCTTTGTGACGCCATGGACTGTTGCCCACCAGGTTTCTCTGTCCATGAGATTTCCCAGGCAAAAATACTGAAATGGCTGCCATTTCCTTCTCCAAGGGATATACCTGACCCAGGACTTTAAAGCAGCATCTCCTGCTTTGCAGGTGGATTCTTTACCAGTGAGCCACCGGAGAAGCCCCATACAAGGGAATATAACACAATTACTAGAAAGAAGAAGAATTAATATTTTACTGATTCGAAGGAACATCCCTTATGCATTACTGAGTACAAAAGAAGCAAGTTTACAAAGCAAAATGTGTTGTATAATCTCAATTTTGAAAACAAAACAAGAAGAAAAACTATATGTGAATAAACATGTTTTGATATTTTTGAGCATCAGAAGAAACCTTGAAAGAATATTTCAAACTGTTGGCACCGGATAGCTAGGAATAGACAAGAAGGAGTTCTTTTCTTCAATTTTTTCCCTTTAATGTGTCTGTNGTTGTATAATCTCAATTTTGAAAACAAAACAAGAAGAAAAACTATATGTGAATAAACATGTTTTGATATTTTTGAGCATCAGAAGAAACCTTGAAAGAATATTTCAAACTGTTGGCACCGGATAGCTAGGAATAGACAAGAAGGAGTTCTTTTCTTCAATTTTTTCCCTTTAATGTGTCTGTGTTGGTTGCTTGGGGGCACTGACTCTGTATTGCATTTGTAGATAAATGGAAAATTCAGGTAGATATTTCTTATCAAAAGCACTCAAAAAGGAAGGCCTCAAAGTGTTCCAAAATTTTTTGTTAGAAAAAAATACTGGTCTTTTTCTTCCCTTTAAGTGAGCCAGGGTGACCTGTCAACTGTCAGACAGATGAGAACTTGGAGGTTCTTGAGTGCATTTGATTTGCCCACAGGTACTGAATGCTCTTCCCTGCAATGCTGTTGAGATGATTAATCAACCCATTAAGAAGGANAGTGAAGTAAGTCAGAAAGAGAAAGATAAATATCATATTCTAAGGCATATATACAGAATCTAGAAAAATGGTACTGAAGAATTTATTTGCAGGGCAACAGTGGAGAAACAGACATAGAGAATAGACTTATGGACATGGGAAGAGGGGAGGAGAGGGTGAGATGTATGGAAAGAGTCACATGAGACCTTAAATTACCATATGTAAAATAGATAGCCAATGGGAATTTGCTGTATGGCTCAGGAAAGTCTAACAGGGGCTCTGTATCAACCTAGAGGGGTGAGGTGGGGAGGGGGGATGGGAGGGAGGTTCAAAAGGGATGGGATATCTGTATCAGTTCAGTTCAGTGCAGTCACTCAGTCGTGTCTGACTCTTTGAGACCGCGTGAATCCCAGCACGCCAGGCCTCCCTGTCCATCACCATCTCCTGNGGGGCTCTGTATCAACCTAGAGGGGTGAGGTGGGGAGGGGGGATGGGAGGGAGGTTCAAAAGGGATGGGATATCTGTATCAGTTCAGTTCAGTGCAGTCACTCAGTCGTGTCTGACTCTTTGAGACCGCGTGAATCCCAGCACGCCAGGCCTCCCTGTCCATCACCATCTCCTGGAGTTCACTCAGACTCACATCCATCGAGTCAGTGATGCCATCCAGCCATCTCATCCTCTGTCATCCCCTTCTCCTCCTGCCCCCAATCCTTCCCAGCATCACAGTCTTTTCCAATGAGTCAACTCTTCGCATGAGGTGGCCAAAGTACTGGAGCTTCAGCTTCAGCATCATTCCTTCCAAAGAAATCCCAGGGCTGATCTCCTTCAGAATGGACTGGTTGGATCTCCTTGCAGTCCCAGGGACTCTCAAGAGTCTTCTCCAATACCACAGTTCAAAAGCATCGATTATTCGGTGCTCAGCCTTCTTTACAGTCCAACTCTCACATCCATACATGACTACTGGAAAAACCATAGCCTTGACTAGACGGACCTTAGTTGGCAAAGTAATGTCTCTGCTTACTTATGCCTGATTCATGTTGAAGTTTGACAGAAAACAACAAAATCATGTAAAGCAATTATGCTTCAATAAAAAATAAATAAATTTTTTTTAAAAAAGGAGAAGAAGCTGCATGGCTCTAGATTTTGATCGACCCTGGCACTGTGAGTGTCCCTCGTGGAGTCTGGGGCCTCCTAGTTCTAAGTTAAAGTCAGAGTGTTGGCCTCCCATAGTGGTGCCATTGATTAGCCTTCCATACCTGGACTGGTTAGGAACTGATGGACAATATTGCAGTTCTGGCCATCTGTAATTGTCTCATTAGTTAGGGATGCTCCCATTATGAATCTCCCTGTCCCTGTGGAGTTGAAGCTAAGGCCCCACACAACTCTCTTCACACACTTTGTTGTTGGGTGAATGTGGACATTGCGACCTTTCCTCTTTTCCCTGAGACTGGATCCCCTTGCCATCCTCTACTGTCCTCCCAAACTTACCCAATGGCCACAGCCCAGTGGAACTGGGGTGCCCGCAGCAGGTGGCTGCAGAAGGATGTGAGGAACTAACTTCAGTATCTTTCTCCTTGGTTTCAGTTCTAGAAGAAATAGAGTAACACACAGAAGTGCCACTTCTCCCATTAGGATTGACTGTGGAGCAGTTGTATGCTCCTAGAATTATAATATTTCATCATGTGTTGTCATTTATTCCCTCTCATGTGTCATAGTGATATCTGTGTTTATTTTGCACTTCCTTGCAAAAGGGGAGGGCAACCAAAAGGACATTCATCTCACATCTGAAAACCATCCTTATTTTGAAGAAAGTTTAAGATAAGAGGAAGTATGGGACTTTCCTGGTGGTCCAGAGGTTAAGGATCTGCCTTCCTATGCAGAGGATGTGGTTCAACACCCAGTCAGGGACCTAAGATCCCACAGGCTGCAGAGCAATTCAACCTGCATGTAGCAATGAAAGATGTTACAACTAAGATCCCATATAAATATATATCATTTAAATAAATAAATATTAAGTATATATTGCTTATTTAAATAATAATTAAATAAATATTATTAATAAATAATAATATAAATAAATAATTATTACAATATAAGAAACAACAAAAACAAAAAAAGATCAGGGTGAGCAGGACCTTGATTCTCATTAAGGAACTTTATTTTTCTCATCCCACTCCCCTGATGCAAAGTAGGGAATAAGTATCTGACCAAAGCAAAGCCTACTGTCTCTGGAGAAGGAAATGGCAACCCACTCCAGGATTCTTGCCTGAGAAATCTGAGTGGACAGAAGGGGTTGCTGGGCCGGATACAACTTAGCAACTGAACAAGGACAGCAAAGTCTACTGTGTTCCTCCCTTGGGCTTTGACTCTGGGGCAGTGATACAAAGAAGTAGAGGGGCATTTTCGAACTCATCTTGTAGTGGCTGCAGTGATTTCCATTGTCTACTGGTGATAGGGTTAGGGGTGATGCTGGAATAACATGGCCACAATAAGGTCCTACATAGAGTTCCATTGTAATGATTTTGGCCGTGGTTCTGGCCTCCCTTCATTTTGCCCACTTTTGTGCCTGGTTGATTAGCTCTGCCTGAATCCTGCAAATTACTCCCCATCCTTAGGAAAAATTGCTTTTTGCTATCAAGTAATCAGAGTTGGTTTCCATTATATGGAACCGAGAACCCTGAACGGTGCCATCATTCTGGGACCCAGGACATTGATGACAAATGTTAGTAGAATCTATTTGGCCCAATATCTCTTCTTAACAATAAAAGGTTTTCTTTGAATTTGAGAGTGAGTCTTTGTGTCAGTGAACGTTTATATTTTGAGTTAAGTCCCTGAAGCACAAAGACCTTTAGTCACTGTATTTCTATTATTCTAATATTTTGTGCTCTTAGTGGCTAATTGTACATTCCATACAAATGTTGATGGTACAAGCTTCCTCTGAATTCTTACTGCAATGGGCTCTGATAATGACTTCTGTAGATAATCTTGCTGCAATTGCCTATGAATTCATGCTCTGATGAGAAAAATTTTATAAATATTCTTGACTTTAGGAAAGAAAATAATAACTTATAGAAGAGAGTTATCCAAAGTGTGTCTTCATAATTACTTAGGAGATATATTTTTTATCTGTCTTGTCTCCAAATGTTTATCAGATTCAATCATTTAAAACCATCTGTGTTGCTTCCCTACAACTTTCTTCCTTGTATATTTACAAATGGAATATATTTATTTATCATTTTGGGGAACTATTTTCATAGTCCTCACTTCGTATGATGGGTTTCTCACTTCATGAATGAATGTTATTTTTGTCTATGTGACCCAAAACTCTGGAATGGTTTTTAGGGATCAGTAGTGTGTTGCCCACCTCATGCGAAGAGTTGACTCATTGGAAAAGACTCTGATGTTGGGAGGGATTGGGGGCAGGAGGAGAAGGGGACAACAGAGGATGAGATGGCTGGATGGCATCACCAACTCGATGGACATGAGTTTGAGTGAACTCCGGGAGATGGTGATGGACAGGGAAGCCTGGTGTGCCTCGATTCATGGGGTCGCAAAGAGTTGGACATGACTGAGTGACTGAACTGAACTGAACTGAACTGGAGTGTGTCTATTGTATTTCATTTGTGTATGCTGAAATTTTTATGTATTACATAGTGATTGCTGTTGTTATTCAGTCACTCAGTCATGTCCAACTCTTTTTGAACTCATGGACAGCAGCATGCTAGGCCTTCCCGCCCATCACCAACTCCTACAGCTTGTTCAAACTCATGTCCATTGAGTCAGTGATGTCATCCAACCATCTCATCCTCTGTCGTCCCCTTCTCCTCCCACCTTCAGTCTTTCCCAGCATCAGGTTTTTTTCCAGTGAGTCAGTTCTTTGCATCAGGTGGCCAAAGTATTGCAGTTTCAACTTCAGTATCAGTCCTTCCAATGAATAGTCAAGGTTGATTTCCCTTAGGATTGCCTGGCTTGATCTCTTTGCAGTCCAAGGGAATCTCAAGAGTCTTCTCCAACACCACAGTTCAAAAACATCAGTTCTTTAGTGCTCAGCCTTCTTTATGGTTCAGTGCTCACATCCATACGTGACTACTGGAAAAACCATAGCTTTGCCTATAGAGACTCTTCTTGGTGGGGTTTCCCTTTACCTACATTGCAGGTAGGAGAAGGAAACGGCAACCCACTCCAGTGGGTACTCTTGCCTGGAGAATCCCATGGAGGGAGGAGCCTGGTAGGCTACAGTCCATGGTGTCAGAAAGAGCTGGACACAACTGAGCAACTTCACTCACTCACATTGCAGATAAAGAATCTGCCAGCAATGTAGGAGACCACAGTTTGATTCCAGCAAATTTGGAAAACTCAGCAGTGACCACAGGACTGGAAAGGTCCATTTTCATTCCAATCCCAAAGAAAGGCAATGCCAAAGAAGGTTTAAACTACTGCATAATTGCACTCATCTCATACACTAGCAAAGCAATGCTCAAAATTCTCCAAGCTAGGCTTCAACAGTACATGAACAGAGAACTTCCAGATGTTCAACCTGGATTTAGAAAAGGCAGAGGAACCAGAAATCAAATTGCCAATTCAATGATCTGTTGGATCATTGAAAAAGCAAGAGAGTTCCAGAAAAACATCTACTTCTGATTTATAGACTATGCCAAAGCCTTTGACTGTGTGGATCACAACAAACTGTGGAAAGTTCTTCAAGAGGTGGGAATACCAGACCACCTGAACTGCCTCCTGAGAAATCTGTATGCAGGTCAAGAAGCAACAGTTAGAACCAGACGACAACAGACTGGTTCCAAATTGGGAAAGGAGTACATCAAGGCTGTATATTGTTACCCTGCTTATTTAACTTCTATGCAGAGTACACCCTATGAAATACCAGGCTGAATGAAGCACAAGCTGGAATGATGATTGCCGGGAGAAATATCAATAACCTCAGATATGCAGAGGATATCACCCTTATGGCAGAAAGCAAAGAGGAACTGAAGAGCCTCTTGATGAAAGTAAAAGAGGAGAGTGAAAAAGTTGGCTTAAAATTCAACATTCAAAACACTAAGATCATGGCATCTGGCCCTTTCACTTCATGGCAAGTAGATGGGGAAACAGTGGAAACAGTGTCAGACCTTATTTTCTTGGGCTCTAAAATCACTGCAGATGGTGACTGCAGCCATGACTGCTTGCTCCTTGGAAGAAAAGCTATGACAAACCTAGACAGCATATTAAAAAGCAGAGATTTTTCTGACACAGGCCCATCTAGTAAAAGCTATGTTTTTTCCAGTAGTCATGTATGGATGTGAGAGTTGGACCATAAAGAAAACTGAGCATCAAAGAACTGATGCTTTTGAACTGTGGTGTTGGAGAAGACTCTTGAGAGTCCCTTGGACTGCAAGGAGATCAAATCATTCAATTCCAAAGGAAATCAGTTCTTAATATTCATTGGAAGGACTGATGCTGAAGCTGAAGCTGCAATATTTGATTCGATCAAGCTCCACCTGATTCCAAAAACTGACTCATTAGAAAAGACCCTGATGCTGGGAAAGACTGAAACCAGGAGAAGGGGATGAGAGAGGATAAGATGGTTGGGTGGCATCACTGACTCAATGGACATGAACTTAAGCAAGCTCCTTGAGTTGGTGATGGACTGGAAAGCTTGGCATGCTGCAGTCCATGGTGTCCCAAAGAGTCAGACATGACTGAGTGACTGAACTGAACTGAACTGACCTTTGTTGGCAAAGTAATGTCTCTGCTTTTTAATATGCTATCTAGGTTGGTCATAGCTTTTCTTCCAAGGAGCAAGCGTCTTTTAATTTCATGGCTACAGGCACCATCTGCAGTGATTTTGGAGCCCAAGAAAATTGTCTGTCACTGTTGCCATTTTTTCCCCATCCATTTGCCATAAGTGATGGGCCTATGTGCCATGATCTTAGTGTTTTGAATGTTAAGTTTTAAGCCAGCTTTTTCATAGTGATATGTGCATGCAAATGCTTGCTTAATATTACCATATTAAAATGTATCAAAATATCCAGAATTATGTTATGAATTAACATACAAATGCAACATGAAACGAAAATGTAAACTTGTCTGAATGAATAAAATATTTACTCAACCACTGTTTATGGTGTCATCCTACTAAACACAAGGCCCTTTGAGGACAGCAGAAGCTGATGTGCATTCTGCCTTTGAGGAATTATCTATTTAATGACAGGAAGTCCCAGTTTCATTGGGAAGCTTATATGTTAATGGTAATTGTGTGTTGGTAGTCAACCACAAGTATAAACTCCCTGTTGGCATATGTGTGCTCCTGACAAATCTTTGGAAGTAAGCATTTGAATATGGAAAGGTCATATCCTTTAAAGGTTTCAGTCCTTATACAAAAGCCTCTGATACCCCTAACCTAATATTTTAAGGCCAACTTCTATTTTTGTAGTTATACTTAATAAGATAAGGGTAAGATTTTCAAACTCTTGAGGCCTGAAAGAGAATAAAAACAGAGAATATCAGAGCAGTTTAGACCTAGAATGAAGCACAGATTATCTGGCTCAACCCTTAAGTTTGCCAGAAGGCTGCTGTTCAACCTTAGATCGTTAGTATGTGAGAAACGACAAGACAACTCCTTTGATCACCTTTTCCTTCTTCCATCTGCCCTCCCCACCTTATTGTATTCTTCTGGAGTACTAAAGAGACCTCCCAGGGATGTTTTCATTTTGAGCAGAAGACAGATGCCAGTGCCAATTTGAAGACATCACATGAGTGGGCAACTAAGCAAAACATCATGGTTTTAGGAAGGGAATTGGGACGCAGGCTACTCCTTCATACTGAAGCAGCCTCCTTATCCATGCTCTTCTTAATGACTATAGAGCAGTTTTGGAAAACTTTTTCTGCAAAGGGTCAGAATAAACATTCTAGGAGTTTTGCTCCTTTCGTTTCTACCCAACATACTCTGCTCTGCCATGTACTGTGAAAGCAGCCATAGACAATACAAATGAGTGTGGCAGGGTTCCAGTCAACTGTGCTTATAGAAATTGAAGCTGGAATTTTATACAGTTTTCACAGGTCATGAAATAGTAGCTTTCTTTTAATTCTTTTCAGTCATCTGAAAACAAAAATCACGCTTAGCTCACAGATTGTACAAAAACAGGCCGTAGTCAGATTTGGCTGGTGGGGCCACAGTTTTTCCATCCCTTTTGTAGGGAACACTTATGGGATGTCCCTTATATGATGAATCTAACCTAGTCAGGGTTGATACTCAATGAAAATAAACATAAGGGGGACATGATTGCCTCAACCCTAGCTGTTGTTCTTGTCGTTGATTTTGTCACCAAGTAACGTCCAATTCTAGGTGACCCCATGAACTCTAGCCCACCAGGCCCCTCTGTCCATATGCTTCTCCAGGGAGGAATACTGGAGTGGGTTGCCATTCTTTTTTCCAGGAGGATCTTCCCAATCCAGGGATCAAACCTGCATCTCCTGCGTTGCAGGCTGATTCTTTACCACTGAGCTACCTGGGAAGCCAACCCCAGTTAGGATCCCAGAATTTTAAGGATTATCTTCCTTATCTCTCTACATTTCAAGATGATCACATGGTGGACCAGACACACAGGATAATTGCCCACCATGACCTGGTAGTCAACCTTTGCTCTATGCTTATTCAGATAGCAAGTTTCGCTGGACTGTGCCCCATGTTTATTTCTTATTTATTTTCCTTTCCCCTCATCTTTGGGATTTTCCGCAGTTGATGTCTGCCAGCATATATGGAAGGTAGATGCCTGTCTGTCTACTGATCCCCTCAGTAATCAAGGAAGCTTCCCAGGGAAGAAGTGTGGATAAAGCTCCATATAAAGAGGTGAGGTAGTTGTTGGGAGGGCTTCAAACTGCTGAGTCATTGCTATGTCATCATTTACAAGTTGCCATTTCTGTTACAAGGCAAATGTGAGGGTGTGTGAATTTATGTACAATTTATAACATCAAATTCAGTGAAACATTTGCCAGTAGCTTTATACAGGGTGGATCAAAGTAAAGGACAGAAGCCTAGAGACTGGAAAGAAAATGAGATTAAGATTTCATCACAGCTCCAGATTTCAGCCACACCTCAAAGGTGTTTGTTCTGTTGGCTTGTTTTAAGAACATGCTTCAATGGGTTACTGTATAATTTATTTGTCAGAGTAAGGATTTTAAATGCCGTTAAACTAAAGACATTATGAGAAAACCAATTTTCTCTCTTTTTCTTTTTTTGGTATTCATCCTGGGATAAAATGCAAAGGTAAATTGTATGTATGGGGCAAATAATTTCTCTTTTATTAAGACTCTTTCTTGTCTCGTTTTTGGTTGAGATTCCCAGGTAAAAAGTGTCAAATGTTCCTACATTCCAAAGTGAGCAACTGGACCCCCTAATCAGGACTTGTAAAGGAGAGTCAGAACCTTGTTTTGTGACTCTCAGCTGGCCGCCTACCCCAGGCTGGGAAGGAGACCAAGATCACGGTATGGGCAGAAAAGCCTGAAACTTGGAGAGATTTCTTTGGGAAAAGTTGGGCTTTGAGTTTCATGTTTCACCCAAAGTCTCATATTTCTTTTCTGAATCATGTGTCATGAAATGTCTTCTTCTTTTGATATTTTTTCAACCATTTAAGATGGCAAAGCCTTTCTTAACTTGCTGGTTTTACATAAACAAATAGTGGGCTGGATTTGCTCCATGTGCTGGAGTTTGCAGAGCTCTGACTTGGAAACAAAAAGAGGGGCAAATTAGTGGGGTTTGATCATAAAACTGTTTTTAAAAATTATTGTTTCTCTCTAAAGATTCGAGAGGGGGAATTTTTTTTACGTGGCAATGATAGTAATTGGTGTTGTTCAATCATTCATTGATGTCTGATTCTTTGTGACCCCTTGGACTGCAGCACATCAGGCTTCCCTGTCCATCACCATCTCCCAGAGTTTGCTCAAACTCACATCCATTGAGTCAGTGACACCATCCGCCATCTCACCCTCTGATAGTAATAATAATAGCTAATACTTTAATAGTGGTTTCTATGTGCCTGATGCTTTTGAAGTACTTTCCTCCATTTACTCATATAGTTCTCATGATACAGCAATGAGTTAAATGTTCAACACTATTAAACAATTTAGCCAAATTCTCAGTTTTAGTGAAAATAGCAGGACCTAGATGCAAATCCAAGTGACCTCATTCTAGCATGGCACACTTAACTACTACAAGGCTAGTTTCTCACTTACACACGCAGTGAAGCCCACTATACTGTTTCTGCCTGAGTGTTCTCCACAAGGTCTAGACAGTTTAGTAGGGTGTTCTCATTTAGAACCTGTCTTCAGGGGGGTGTCTGGAGTCAGAGGGATAGAAAAATGCTGAGCAATCTTCAATAGCAGTCAACACACATTTTTCAAAATTCTTGAGTAACATAACTTTAGCAGGCAAATTGATCATCACAGGAAGGCTTCCAGAAAAGTTTTTTTTTTTAATGAGGATGAAGAAAGAAAGCTTTATTTGATTGGGTGGGTCCACTGGGGACATGGGGAGTCTGATTGTCCTCTGGGAACTCAATAGGCCTCCAACCAGCAGAGTGTTTTACTTTCCATCTAGTCTCCAAGTCACTAATCAAAATGAGGATTGTAGCCTGTAAGGAGAAAATTCGTCATGAAGGACTCCAAGTCTGTGAAAGTTTTCTCATATATGTGGCCAATTGTAATCAGTCTCTAAAACAAGTTATGTTTTATGTGTATGTGTGTGTTTGTTGAGAAAGGACCACACTTCATTTGTGTGAGGAGAATAAGAAGTACCCTATAAAAGCCTATGGATTCTGCAAGATTCTAGCTGTACCATTTTTATACTGATTAACATCTAGCAAATTCCTTTCCCTCTCTAGCAGCCAATTACTTCTCTGAAAAAAATAAAATAGTGATGATAATATTACTAAATTCACAGGATCGTTGAAAAGATTAAGGACAATAATGTATGTGCATTGCAAACTATAAAAAATATATGTATTAATACCTTTTAATAAAGCCAATGAAAAAAGACAAATCAAGCTGAATCTAAAGGAACTCCATTGCTACCTGCATCAGCAAATCAAGATAAGACAGTTGCTTTTTTTTCAATAATTTCAAAAGCAACTAACAGTATAACCTCTATTGCAGGTAGTTTCTAAGAAAACACAGAGTCAGTATCACTTTAGAAATGTCTTAGGGGATAGATTTTCCTTGAGGAGGAAATGGCAACCCACTCCAGTATTCTTGCCTGGAAAATCCCATGGACAGAGGAGCCTGGCAGGCTACACTCTATGGGTACACAGAGTCAGACACGACTGAACATGCATGCAAAAAAAAAAGGGAGATAGATCTTATGAAAATGTTTGTTTTACCTTCCTTTTAATGAGAAGTATTTTCCCAGTTTTGGTCTAAACTTTCTATGTTTTAAAAGAAAGTCGCTCTCTTCTTGCCTAGCACAGCCATGACTCAGGGTCCCACAAAGTGTGTAGCAGCTCCAAAACATTGGATGCTGGACAAAGTGACTGATGTGCTTGCCCCTCTTCCATCTACCTGGCCCCACAGGCTGAGGGAATGTTTTCCCCTAACCATTTTCTTAAGGAACAGACTTAAGTGTGCCCTAACAGGAGATGAAGTAAAGAAGATTTGCATGTAGTGTTTCATTAAGATGGATGGGAAAGTCTGCACCGATATAACCTACCCTGCTGGTTTTATGGATGTCATCAGCATTGATAAGACTAGAGAGAATTTTCGTTTGATCTATGATACCAAGGGTCACTTTGCTGTTCATCATATTACACCTGGGGAGGCCAAGTGTAAACTGTACAGTTAGAAAGATCTTTGTGGGGACAAAAGGAGTCCCTCCTCTGGTGATCCATGATGCTTGCACCATCCGTTACCCTGATCCCCTCCTCAAGGTGAATGACACCGTCCAAATTGACTTGGAGGCTGGCAAGACCACTGATTTCGTCAAATTTGACACTGGTAACCTATGCATGGTGACTGGAGGTGCTAACCCGGGAAGAACTGGTGCGATTACCAACCAGGAGAGACATCCAGGCTCCTTTAATATAGTTCATGTGAAAGATATGAATGGCAACAGCTTTGCCACATGGCTCTCAGACATCTTCCTTATTGGCAAAGGCAACAAACCATGGATCTCTCTTCCCCGTGGAAAGGGTATTCACCTTACCACTGCTGAAGAGAGAGACAAGAGGCTAGCAGCCAAACAGGGCAGGGGATAAAATGATCTCTATGTGATGTGATTGGAAAAGTCTTTGTACCAAGATAATTCCAAGTGATTAGCAAAAAGGAAAGAAAAAGAAACTCAACTACTAAAGTTAGAAATGGGTGTGGTGGCCTCTTAAGAAAAAGGCATACTATTTGATTAAAATCTCAGCTCTTTTGATAGTTCTTAGCTTGGGTTAACTAACATTCAGGAATAAATTGATGGGTTTTTTTCTGTTGTGTCATTTAAAACTGCCAGTGTTATCCTTTCCAAGGTTTAACTTTATTGTTATCAGCCCCCTCTTCCATATCACCCAAAATTAAATTGCTGGCTTTCCTCAAATTTGTCTTATTTTTGATCAGATAAAATTTGCCTTCTCTGTGGTTTCAGGATGAATAGGGTGTACATGGGGATTTAGGCTTCATATTGATTGAAAGTATAGCTCTCTAGCAACAAGGATCTTGCTGGGTGACTTCTGTCACATGTAAACACAAGCAAAACAAAAAGAAAAATGTGTTACACACTTGTATGTGTTAGCTCAGGCTACCGTAACACAGTAACAGGAGTTGGATGGTTTAAACAACAGACTGATTTCTCATAGTTCTGAAATCAGTAAAGTCCACGATCAAAGTGCTGACTGATTTGGTTTTTGATTAGGGCTTTCCTGCTAGAGTGTAGATAGGTGTATTCTTATTATGTCCTCACGCTGAGGGGAGAAAGGGAGAGAAAGGAAAAGAGAAATAGAGAGAGGGGAGAGAATGGGAGAGGGAAAGGGAAAGAGAAGTAAAGGGAGAGAGGAGAAGAAGCAAGCAAGCTCCGTGGTCCTTATAAGGGCACTAATTCCATGATGGGGGCTTCATCCTCATGACCTAACTAGCTCCAAAGTCCCCACCTTCTAATACCATCGCATGGGGATTAGGGCTTCAACAAATGAATTCTAGGGGGAGCAGGCATCAGTCCATAGCGCTGTAGAGAGAGACAGCGTCTCGCGCTGTAGAGAGAGACAGTGTCTCTGCACCAAATTCTCAAATGGGATTGTTCTTGCTTGCTTTGGAGACAAAGCACAAACAATTAATTATTCCAAAGCTGGCTGAACAGTAGAGGAACTAAATAGAATTTCAATCAATGACTTTTGAAAACAAAGTAGTCTTAGGACTCCCCTGGAACAAGGATGATTTGAAGAAAGAGTAGCTTGTGAATGCTTGTCAAATCTCATTTCAATAAATTTGAGAGAGATGGAAGTGGCATTGCTACATTCCAGTTATATTTAAATGAAATGATATTAGAGCACAGAGGTGGTGTTACTGGATTGAATTTGGTTTATCTAGATAAAGCCGGCATCATTTTTATGTCCTGGTTTTTCCGTTTCTTCTTCATTTTCATCCTTTCCTCTGCACCATGTTAAGGTACCTTCTTTGGAGACATTCTTTCCCCAACCTCCAGTTCTGACAATTTCCTCACTCTCACTTCTTTTCAACCTCCTTTGCTCCCCTGGGTCCCTAATATAACAACAGCGATACCGTAGAAAGCACTAATTCTGAGCCATCACCGTGTTTTCATTAAGCAGATCCACTGCTATGTGGACAGGGACTTGTGAACACACTGTTCTACAGGATTTTTCATTCAAAACAATTTTCTGAAACCACATCCGCAAAGTACTGCTATGATAAACTATCCCCAGAAACATGGATGTAGTTTTGCTAATCACAACTCTAAATTAAAATGGTATGTAGTCATGGGATTCTACTTGTATTTATTTGTTCTCATGCGTTTATGAAGAAACTCTGAGCTCGTGTTATTTGGATGTGGATTTCATGTTTTGTCCTCACCTGATCATTGAACTGGGCCTCTGTGGAGTTGCTGGATCCCTTGGCATTCCATGGCAAGGCTATCAGCCTTGGTTAGAAGGAAAATTTGTGGAAAAAACACACTGCTTTATGCTAAATTAGCTATGAACTACTTCTTCAAAAATTGTACCTAGTTTGTTCTGTGATAAACTTATGATGGAATAAGACCCAAGACGCTGAATGATATCATTCTAATAGTCTGCCATTGGTTGGCTTGATTGAAGAGGTTAACATTAGGCCTTGAATAATACTCCTTGCTTCTTTTCCAAAGTCTTAAAGTGCAACCGAGACTAAAGGCACAATGCAGCTGTCTCTCTAATCTTGAACTTCAGTAATACCCAAAAGCAGGGGTCCCCAACCCCCAGGCCATGGACTCTTCCATGTCTGTAGCTTGTTAGGAACCAAGTTGCACAGCAGGATGTGAGCGGCAGGTGAGGGAGTGAAGTTTCACCTGTATTTACAGCCACTCCCCATCACTTGCATTGTCACGTGAGCTCTGCCGCCTGTCAGATCAACGATGATATTAGAAATGCAATGAGCCAGAATCACGCGGAAACCATCACATACACACCCCAGGTCCATGGAAAAATTGTCTTCCACGAAACCGGTTCCTGGTGCCAAAACTGTTGGGAACCACTGCCCAAAGGGGATTGCAACATTTTATATCTGCCTGTAGCTAACTCCAGGATGGTTTCTTATGAAGAGAAACTTGGCTCTAGGTGGGCAGTCACTGAAATCACTGGGATGGATTTTAGCCATGTTAGTTTAGTACAGGGACTCAAAAATGAGGTTATTTTATCCCTCCTCTCCACAGCAACCAAGGGCATTTGTTGGGGTCACAAAGAGTCGGACACGACTGAGCGACTGAACTGAACTGAACTGAACTGAGAGACATTCTGGTGGCTAGAATTGGGGGGGGGGGTGTGTATCTAGTGAGCAGAGGCCACAGATGGTGCTCAACATGTGATAATGCCCAGGACAGTCCCACACAACAAAGAATGATCTGACCCCAAATGCTAATAGTGCTGAGACAGAAACCCTGGTTTCAATAAGGAGCATGTTTGGACCTTAGCAGTTAAAAGGCGGAAGGAGTATGGCAGCCCAAACTATGGACTATAACGCAGCTACCAAACAGTGACTTAGAGCTATGTGTCTCAATTTGTAGAGCTGTTAAAGATGTACTAAGTGGATAAAAGCAAGTTACAAGTGATGATGATAATAATTATTATTATAACCAATCTTTATTGACAAGTTACTCAGTCATTACATTAAATGCTTTAATTACATCATCCCATTAAATTCTTCCTACAGTACGGGGTACACATTATTACTAATCCTGCCTTTATACACACTGACACTGGGGCATGGAGAAATTAGGTGAAGTTGCCTAAAATCACACATGTTACAGCCTCCAGAGTTCACCCGCATCATTGTTTCATGTGTGCTGTGTGTGTTAAGTCACTTCAGTCATGACTGACTCTTTGCAACCCCACCAGACTCCTCAGTCTATAGGATTCTGCAGACAAGAATATAGGAGTGCGTTGCCATTTCCTCCTCCAGGAGACCTTCCCAACCCAGGGATCGAACTCATGCCTCTTACATTTCTTGCATTGGCAGGCAGGTTCTTTACCACTAGTGGCACCTGGGGAGCATCACTTCATATATACGCACAAATACAATGATATGATACTAAAGAGTTTCACACAGCAAGGGTTCCACCTCTGCCCCCTTTCTAACTAGGGAAGCTACTCCTCAAAGAAAAGCTCTTTTAATCATTTTTGCTTTAGATCTGTTCAACTTCACAACTCCAGATAATTACTAGACTTAAAAAAAATAGAGGCAACTTATTGATTTACCTCATGTTTTATTTATCTTATGTAGCTCACTCACACTATGTGATCCCCTCTCCCTTCCCTCTCAGCTCTCTTTAAAAAAAAAAAATTATCATTCTACTTCTGTTGGTCACAGTTACAACTTTGAATAACAGCGTAGTGCTTTGCATTTATGATTTCCTAAATTGTATCACCTAGAACCAGACATCCTGCAATGTGAAGTCAAGTGGCCCTTAGGAAGCATCACTACAAACAAAGCTAGTGGAGGTGATGGAATTCCAGTTGAGCTATTTCAAATCCTGAAAGATGATGCTATGAAACTGCTATACTCAATATGCCAGCAAGTTTGGAAAACTCAGCAGTGGACACAGGACTGGAAAAGTCAGTTTTCATTCCAATCCCAAAGAAAGGCAATGCCAAAGAAAGTTCAAACTACTGCACAATTGCACTCATCTCACACGCTAGCAAAGTAAGGCTCAAAATTCTCCAAGTCAGGCTTCAACAGTACATGAACCATGAACCTCTAGATGTTCAAGCTGGATTTAGAAAAGGCAGAGATAACCAGAAATCAAATTGCCAACATCCACTGGATCATCAAAAAAGTGAGAGAGTTCCAGAAAGACATCTATTTCTGCTTTCTTGACTATGTCAACGCTTTTGACCATGTGGATCATGACAAACTGTGAAAATTCTGAGAGAGATTGGAATACCAGACCACCTGACCTGCCTCTTGAGAAATCTGTATGCATTTCAGGAAGCAACAGTTCGAACTGGTCATGGAACAACAGACTGGTTTCAAATCGGGAAAGAAGTACATCAAGGCTGTATATTGTCACCCTGCTTATTTAACTTATATGCAGAGTACATCATAAGAAATGCTGGGCTGGAAGAAGCACAAGCTGGAATCAAGATTGCAATAGAAATATCAATAACCTCAGAGATGCAGATGATACCACCCTTATGGCAGAAAGCAAAGAAGAACTAAAGAGGCTCCTGATGAAAGTGAAAGAGGAGAGCAAAAAATTTCGCTTAAAACTCAACTTTCAGAAAACTAAGATCATGACATCTGGCCCCATCATTTAATGGCAAATAGGTAGTGTCTCATGGGAAACAGTGGAAACACTGACAGATTTTATTTTGAGGGGCTCCAAAATGCACATGGTGACTGCAGCCATGAAATTAAAAGACGCTTACTCCTTGGAAGAAAAGTTATGACCAACCTAGACAGCATATTAAAAAGCAGAGACATTACTTTGCTATTACATAGCTGTGTCAAAGCTATGGTTTTTCCAGTAGTCATGTATGGGTGTGAGAGTTGGACTACAAAGAAAGCTGAGTGCCAAAGAACTGATGCTTTTGAACTGTGGTGTTGGAGAAGACTCTTGAGAGTCCCTTGGACTGCAAGGAGATCCAGCCAGTCTATCCTAAAGGAAATCAGCCCTGAATAGTCATTGGAAGGACTGATGCTGAAGCTTAAACTGTAATATTTTGGCCACCTGATGGAAGAACTGACTCACTGGAAAAGACACTAATGCTGGGAAAGACTGAGGACAGGAGGAGAAGGGGATGACAGAGGATGAGATGGTTGGATGGTATCACTGACTCAATGGACATGAATTTTAGTAAACTCCAGGAGTTGGTGATGGACAAGGAGGCCTGGCGTGCTGCAGTCCATGGGGTCACCAAGAGTCGGACATGACTGAGCAACTAAACTGAACTTAACTGAAAGTGTATCACAACCTCCTCCCGATATACTCTTTGTATTTCTCCTCTCCTCTCTTACCATTGCCATAACCTTTAACATTTATGTGGTCCTACAAACATCATCAAGTGTTCTGCAGTTGTCTTGCAGTTGATGCAAGAAGTTGAAAACTATCTCCAGGGACGTCCCTGGTAGTCCAGTGGTTAACAGTCCAACTTGCAAGGCAGGGGACACGGGTTCAATCCCTAGTCAGGGAACCAAGATCCTCCATGTAGCAGAGCAACTAAAGCCCACTCGCTGCAACTAGAGAGTCCACATGCTGCAACTGCAGAGCCCGGGGTCCGCAATGAAAGATCTCACATTACACAACTAGGGCACAGCACAGTCAAACAAATAAATTAACAAATATTTTTAAAAAAATCATTAGCCAGAGTTTACATAGCTATGAAGGTGGGTTATTTGTGGATCACATAGGGACTAGACTGCCATTCCTTCTCTTCAGGACCTATATCTCGAGTCTTGAGTGGAGGTAGGTGATCAAGGTACAAGGCCCAATGAATGCTGTTGTTCTGAGTAAAGACCATTCTCGAATCCCATATTTTCAATCCATTTCTCACCCCTGTTCACTCTGCACCCAGATCTGCCATCTCCTGGATTCCAAAGAGCCGATCTCCAACTTCTTATGTAGTCCTTCACCGACTTAGTGCTTTGAAAAACACTACTGAAATATGTATTTTATCTGTTTCTGCTGATATTTTATTTGTTCACATTTTAATTAGCTTAATGGATAACAAAGTGTGGATAAGACAACTGAGATCACAGCTCCCAGAGGGAAATTCAGATGTCCTTTTTCTCTGTGACTGATGTGCTCAGCACAGCCTCTTTCAACACGTTGGAGAGTCAGTTCCTCAAGGCCCTTTTGATCTTGGAAGAAGCCTCCTTGGAGAGTTGACAACAACACTTCTAAGATTGCTGCTCTCAGCAACCATTAAATGAAAAGCTAGAGTATTCCCTTAAGATAGCTACATATCTCTTCAGAGCACTCCCAGGTGAAGAAAATCTGGCTCTGTACAGGAAGCCTGTGCAATGAGAGCCTGGGAGTCAGTGAGCATCAGTTCTGACCGTGGACCAGCCTCCATTTAACCCATGTCCTGCCTGGGAAGTGGAAGGAAATCTCACCAGGAAAGGACTCCTGGAATCTTTCACCACTTTAATGCTCAAAACTAGACAGGGAGAGACTTCTCTGTTGGCCCAGTGGGTGAGACTTCACCTTCCAAAGCAAGGGGTGTGGGTTTAGCCCCTGGTCGGGAAACTAGGATCCCACATGTCTCGGCTGCCCCAAAAAAACCAAAATGTAAAATGGAAGCAACATTGTAACAAAGTCAATAAGGACTTTAAAAGTGGACAAGTATACACTGCTATATTTAAAACAGATAACCAGCAATGACCTGCTGTACAGCACAGGGAACCCTGCTTAACATTGGGTGGCAGCCTGAGTGGGAAGAGGGTTTGAGGGAGAGTCAGATGTTTTCATATGGTGGGGACACCTCGCCGTCCACTTGCAACTGCCATACCATTGTTAATGGGCTATCCTCTAATACAAAATTAAAAGTCTGTTTTTTTTAATGGTCCACATCAAAAGCATTAAAAAAAAAAATAGACAGGGAGTCTGGAACATCTTGGTAGGCTCAGAGGAAGGAGGCTTGAGAGTTCAGCTGTCCTAAATGGATGGTTGTGGTCATGAGAAGGGACTTTATCCGGCCAGGAGATGTTTCTGTTCCTCTTCCTTCACTCCTACTTCCAAATAATGGGCCAGAATGATTCGTAGGTGTCTGTCATAATTTTCCTGATATCAGCTGGCCTTGAATAAACCCAATTGAATGAATTTACTATTTAGAAAGATTTTCCCAAAGTCTCCTACTATATAGGAGACTTTCTCTCTCTTTCCTACATGAGAGAAACTGACAATGATTCTCTCCTTTAGGTTATAATCCAGTGAACCAGTGAAGTTGCTCTGCCATGTCTGACTCTTTGCAACCCCAGGGACTGTAGCCTACCAGGCTCCTCCATCCATGGAATTTTCCAGGCAAGAATACTGGAGTGGGTTGCCATTTCCTTCTCCAGGGCATCTTCCTGACCCAGGGATTGAACCCAGGTCTCCTGCATTGTAGGCAGACGCTTTACCATCTGAGCCACCAGGGAAGCCACCAGGATATGATAGTGGTTTGTTGCTGTCGCTGAGTCCTGTTTGACTCTTTGCGACCCCGTGGACTGTAGACTGCTACATTCCTCTGTCCATGGAGCTCTCCAGGCAAGAATACTGGAGTGGGTTGCCATTTCCTTCTCCAATAATGCTGGTTTACCTACTAGTATATTTATCTAGACAATGCATAGAAAGCTGTCACAAACAAAACCAAACACAGAGAGAAACACAAAAACAGCAGTGAAATTTGCAAACAGAGTACATGGGATGTGCCGTCTCCCGTGAGGGGAGTGAGTCCTGGGAGCAGCAGGGGAGGATTCTTGCTGAGCTGGTGGTGGAGGGCCAACCACTATCTTGGGGATCTGGGAATCCTCCAAAAAGACAGACAAATATCCAAGAAACCTTGGATAGGGAGAAACCTCAGCTAGGGAGAGTTTATTACACCTCACACTCTGATCTTGTGCCTGGTTATTGCTTGAAATGCACACCTGGAATATCCTTCCACCCTTGGAACTTTCCAGAGCCGCAATTATGCACCAGCCTGTCTCATCTCACTTTCACTCTACATTTTCTCTCTGCTTTGGTTTTGGAACATACTCTCTAGTCACTAAAAATCCCTCTAGTGACAGAGGAGGGGGGCAGTAAAAATATCTTCTTTCAAACTTAGGTTTTGCTTCATCTAATTAAAAGATCTCTTACTTTTAAAAATAATTTCTCCCATATTCAGGGTCTAAAGACCTTTTGCTAGGCTCCTAGAAAAGGAATTTTGATAGAGGCTCAGAGCAGATAGCTGCCCTAATCTCATTGAACACTCTAAGGGGAGCTTATAAGCTTTAACTCAGATTGAGTCCTGATTCCACTTCTTAATAAGACCAACCTGGCACATTCCAAAGCAGTAATTTCCTGACTTGACTACATATCAAAATGCCTTGTGGTAATTAAAAAAGCCCAGAATATACCCAAGACCCAAACCTACTGTATCAGAATCTCCAGTCTTTGGGGTCAGGAATCTGCATACTCTCAAATTCCCCCAAATGGTCCTGAAATAGCCTCCCGGTAGAGGTATGTTCAGGTCACTGTATTAATATATGTTAATCCTTGCTAGCAATGTGTTTATAAGTCTTCCAATATCTGGATACAATTTGATGAACCTTTGAATTCTGAGGATTGGCTTTACACTTGCAGCACCCAGTACGAAATGAGTTCATGTGCTAATGTTATTCTTCATGCTGGTGATAAGATTTTTGTATCTGAATCAGTGATATTGACCCTGGCTGCACATTTGAAAATCACCTGAGGAGCATTTCTTTTTTTTTTTTAACATGTGGGATCTTAGTTCCCTGACCAGGGATAGAACCTGTGTTCACTGCATTGGAAGAGTGCGTCTTAACCATTGGACACTCAGGGAAATCCCTCAAGGAGTTCTTGAAATGTCTGGTGCCCAAGAGCAATCACTAGAGATTCTAAAAGAAGTGGTCTGAGGTGAGGATCTGGGCATTTGCTATTTTTAACAAACTGTCTGGGCAATTATGTTGTATACTTAGGGCTGATAATCACTGATCTATGCAAAGGCTTAAGAAGTTGCTGAATGTTTTGACCTGTTGACAGTGTATCAGTCAGCTATTGCTCTGTAACAGACAACCACAAAAATCCTACAATAATAAGCATTATCTTTAGGATTTTAAGTAGCTCAATTGGAATTCTATCACCTCCACTAGCTTTGTTCATAGTGACATTTCCTAAGGCCCACTTGACTTCACATTCTAGAATGTCTGGCTCTAGGTAAGTGATCATACCATCATGATTATCTAGGTCATGAAGATCTTTTTTGTATAGTTCTTCTGTGTATTCTTGCCACCTCCTCTTAATATCTTCTGCTTCTGTTAGGTCCATACCATTTCTGTCCTTTAAATGTTACCTTGGTATCTCTAATTTTCTTGAAGAGATCTCTAGTACAGCTAGTGGAGATGATGGAATTCCAGTTGAGCTATTTCAAATCCTAAAAGATGATGTTGTGAAAGTGCTTTACTCAATATGCAAGCAACTTTGGAAAACTCAGCAGAGGCCACAGGACTGGAAAAGGTCAGTTTTCATTCCAATCTCAAAGAAAGGCAATGCCAAAGAATGCTCAAACTACTGCACAATTGCACTCATCTCACACACTAGTANAGTTGGACTATAAAGAGGGCTGAGTGCCAAAGAATTGATGCTTTTGAACTGTGGTGTTGGAGAAGACTCTTGAGAGACCCTTGGACTGCAAGGAGATCCAACCAGTCCATCCTAAGGGAAATTGGTCCTGGGTGCTTATTGGAAGAACTGATGTTAAAGCTGAAACTCCAGTATTTCGACCACCTGATGTGAAGAGCTGACTCATTTAAAAAGACCCTGATGTTGGGAAATATTGAAGGCAGGAGGAGAAGGGGTAACGGAGGATGAGATGGTTAGATGACATCACCGACTCAATGGGCATGAGTTTGGGCAAACTCTAGGAGTTGGTGATGGACAGGGAGGCCTGGTGAGCTGTGGTTCATGGAGTTGCAAAGTGTCAGACAGGACTAAGTGACTAAACTGAACTGAACTGAATAAGCATCATCTATTCATGAATCTCTGAGGGAAACTGGGCAGCCCTAATAATTCCAACAAGGTTGGTTGAGAGTGGCTTCAGGCTATGGGTTTAGTTTATCATGGGTTCATGTGACTCTCATTCTTTTGAGACCAGCAGGTTACCTGGGGCAAGTTCTCTTCATGGCAGTGATAGAACTGCAAGAAAAGTGAGTGGGAACATGTGATGTCTTTTGAGGTCTAGGCTCAGTTTATCACAATTTCACTTCTTCCTGTGTTCTACAAGCCAAAGTAAGTCATATGGCCAAGTCCAGCAAGACCAGACTCTGCAATCTAATGATCCTTTTAAGCTGCTTCCCTTGGCTCTGGTGCTCACTGGTGGTATTTTGAGCAAAGGGACAGTTGAGAGTTGCTGTCTCATCCTGCAATTCCCTCTCATACTTAAAAACTCCAAAGTAATTTTTATTTCCTCCATCTGGTGAACCTTATAATTTAAAAATAATCTCCCAAATCACCATCTTTCTGCAGCCTTGTATTCCCTCTTCTTTTTTAAAGAACATTGTTACTCTGGTGGTCCAGTGGCTAAGACTCCATGCTCAGTGTAGAGGTTACAGGTTTAATGCCTGGTTGGGGAACTAGATCCCACAGGCGGTAACTAAGAGTGTGCTTGCCACAAGGAAGAGCGAAGATTACATGCTGTACCCAAGACCCAGTGCAGCAAAATAAATAAATATACAAGAAAAGAGATTTAATACATGGAACCTAGAAAAGTGGTACTGATGAGCCTGTCTGCAGGGAAGGAATGGAGATACAGATGTAGAATGGAATTAGAGATACAACCAAGGAAGGAGAAAGTCGGACAAATTAAGAATGTAGCGTTCTCATGCATGCTGGTGACCCACCACGAAAGACCATGCTAACCCACAGACCATGAGCTTGAGAATGCATGATTGTTGCCTTAAGCCTCTGAGTTTGGGGGACCATCCTGTTAATCAGCAATATTGTGGCAAGAGCTGACTAATACCTAAAATGCCTGATTATGTGAGAAGGGCGGAGCCGCTAAAGAATGTGTGTAGTAAGCTCTCATCTGCCGGAAGCCAGCGTGAGGAATCCCACCCGTGACAAGGTCACACGGCAGGAGATTTTGATGGGCAAGGACGAGTCAAATCTCAGGTTTTCCCCCTGGCATTTCCTGAGCATGTACCCCCCCAAAATAAGAATCTGCCTGCTTTTCCACTCTTCTGACATTCTCTGGAAAAAGTCAGCTAAGGGCTTTAGTCTTCTGCTTTTGACAGAGTGTTTCAATCCAAAAACCCCTCTGATGGCTTTCTAGCCTGCCTGCAAGATTCTTACAGCTGCGCATGTGATTGTTTGAGGCCTCCTGACTGCGGGAGGCACAGGAAGCTTAAAACATCCTAGGAATGTAGGAGCTTCTGAGGAGTCAAAGTCATTAGAATAGGACTGACTAAAGGTTTCATTTGTTAAGCCAATGCTTACTGCCAAATTTTCATATCTTTCATTTGTAAGATATAATTGATATATAGAAAAACAGGTAGTAGACCTGATATTAGCAATATTAGATCTTTGATTTAAGTACTTTCTTAGTTATAACCCACTGCACCTTTGTTCTACAAAACTGTAACTTTAGGGTAATGCAGAGTAAAGAAAAAACACTTCTAGAGAAAAGGAGTTTGCTGGTTGATAGACAATTGTCCAGGAAGAGAGCCATAAAAATGTTAACAGGCCTCTTGGCCAGAAGATAATGTAAACTACCTGAGACCTTTTGTATATGGGAGGGTATGCAAAAAGAAAGCCTTGTCTCAATGAGGGTCAGGACT
>SJYA01000067.1:789601-805916 GCA_006410615.1 Neotragus moschatus | reverse complement strand
CGGGTCGGGGTCAGAAGGTCCCATTAAAGTGGCATCTGCTCTTGGAGCTCTGAGATGGAAAAGGAAGTGAATCTACACTGCCTGTGATCTATCAGTCTAGTCACCAAACTCAACACTGAACAGTTTACCTCATTCGTACTGAGCACAGTGAATAGGTTTTCTTTCATTGGAGTACAATTGCTTACAATGTGTGTTAGCATCTGCTGTACAACAAAGTGAATCAGCTATATGCATACAGAAATCCCCTCCCATCCCCCCTCCCGACTCCTCTAGGTCATCACAGAACCCTGAGCTGAGCTCCCTGAGCTAGACAGCAGCTCCCCACTAGCTACCTATACTACACATGGGAGCACATATATGTGAGTGCTACTGTCTCAATTTGTCCCACACTCCACACTGAGGAAGCTCTCAGCCCGTGTCTGCAAGTCTGTTCTCTACAGCTGTGCCTCTGTTCCTGCCCTGCAGATAGGTTCATCAGTGCCATTTTTCCTAGGTCCCATATACACGCATTGTGTGTGTGACAGTCACATGAATACACAACACCATTTTTCTGCTTCTGACTTCCCTCACTCTCTATGACAGACCCTAGGTTCATCCACATCACTCCAAATGACCCAATTTCATTCCTTTTTATGGCTGAGTAATATTCCACTGCATATATGTACCACATTTTCTTTATCCATTCACTTGTCAGTGGGCATTTAGGTTGCTTTCATGTCCTGGCTATTGTAAATAGTGCTGCAATGAACATTGGGGTACATGTATCTTTTTGAATTATGGTATTCCCAGGCTATATGCCCAAGAGTGGGTTTGCTGGGTCATATGGTAGTTCTATTTTTAGTTTTTTAAGGACCCTCACTACTGTTCTCCATGTTGGGTGCATCAATTTACATTCCCATCAACAGTGCAAGGGGGTTTGTTTTGGCAATAAGGAAGCAGAAGCTCAGGGAAGCTAAATAACATGGCCAAGACCACGAGCTATAAGCAAAGAAGTAGGATGAGATCTGGAAACCACAGCTGTGATTTCCAAGCATGGGTTATTTCTCTGTAGGTACCAAGAAACCTAAAGAAGAGAAATGTGTTAAGCAACAAAATAAAGTTTGGAATAAAGGGCTGTGGTCCAGCTAACAAAGTTGTACCATCAGTGGGGATTGGGGGCGGGTCTCACAGCCAGTTAGCAAGGTTATGAGATTTTCTTCAGTGCATCTCAGAAACCACAGCCAGGATGGAGAAATGATCTGATTGCTCAAGGGCTGGGGTCTGCCTCATGAGTGTGACTAAAGTTTACAAGGCGACAAATCCGAGACTGACATGAGGGCCATGATGTATACACAGAGTCCAGGCTGTGTGCCGAGCTGACTAACTTCAGAAGGGAGAGGGGACAGACTAGGGTCGTGGGGAAGGGTCTGAAGTCGGAGGAAGGGTGACTTGGTGGAGATGGGGAGACAGGGAAAAGAATATCAGAGATACTCAAGGGAAAGAGTAGATGATGTCATTAAAGAGGCCAGGTTCAGGATTGGATTTAGTACAGACAGAACCCAGTACATATCTTATCTCCAACAAGCTGCTCCCCTCCAGCTGTCAGACTGTGGGTAAGTCTAATGAGATAGGGTTATCTGTACTTAAACTGGAGCCTCTTCCTAGACAAAGAAATGGGACTTAAAAGATAAAGGATGCTTCACTGATAGAATGGCAGGCTCTNTTGGACACCTGATACAAAGGGCTGACTCATTGAAAAAGACCCTGATGCTGGGAAAGATTAAGGGCAGGAGGAGAAGGGGATCACAGAGGAAGAGATGGCTGGATGGCATCACCGACTCAATGGACATGAGTTTGGGTAGACTCCGGGAGTTGGTGATGGACAGGGAGGCATGGTGTGCTGTGGTTCATGGGGTCACAAAGAGTCAGACACCACTGGGTGACTGAACTGAACTGAACTGAAGATGTGCTGCTGACAAAGGAATTCTTACTTTTAATTTTCGTGTTCTTCCAGATTTCGTTCATCCTGAAATTAATGGGAAAAAATCATCTTTCAGTTTACAACTGCAGGAATTGCTTTCAATGGGTAATTTCATATTTCTAAATGTCACTGCATTTTAATTTTTGTAAACCTATACATTTGCTGTCTTGGTGTTCTTCCCTGTGACCTCAGTTGAGTGCACGTTACTAATGGCAGGTGATGTACTTTTACATTTATAGCCTTAAGTTGTTGCAGTTGATTTGGATGAGGGAAAGAGAGAGAAAGAGTCTTAAATGACCATTGGCATCTACAATGGACCAGGTGTGAGCATTCTATACCCACGTGTAATGACTAAACCCCTGAGATAAACAGGAGCATAATTTTACTCACTTCTCTTTAAGTAAAATCAGCTTGGCTCCTGAAAGCTCAATTCTCTTTGGCGGTTGAAACACCTACTCTTGCCACTCAAGGTGAAATCTGTCACTGCCACTTTTAAATGCAGCAATTCAAGATTTAAACTTGGTCATACCAAGCTTTTTCTCCAGCACATTTCTCCCTTGGAATGATTTATGACAGTGGGTGGGGTTCATTGCCTTGCCGGGTGGAAGAGGCAACTAGAGTCAGCCTCCATGTCTGACTTCCTCTAGACCCAACTCAGGTCTCTAGGTCCATGAGCTCTGTCCCAGAATGCCCCAGTCCACCTTGGACAGAGGCAGGAGGCAGACAGAAAGGTAGCAGACAGCTCTCGGTGGCTTTTTCCTACCCCACACAGGGAGCTCTTGACGCGAGGCTCCCTCGGCTCATCCGCTGGACACCTCAGCAGGTGCCTTGTTGGACATTATTGGAGTAAAATACGGTGAACGAGGCTGCAGAGCGGTATCTCCAGCACCCACCAGCATCCAAATCATATCCACTTTCTCTCTGACTCTCCACCTCACACCAGTTGGGTGAACTTTTACTCATTTTATTGAAATATAATTTGCATATAGTGCAGTTTGATTAGTTTTAACAAACGCATACACCTGCGTAAACTGTATACTTAATCTTAGAATATTCCATCACCCAGAAATTTTTCTTATGACCCTTCCCAGTCAACCCCCACCCCCAAGAAAACACTGGTGATTTCTACCATCAAAGATTAGTTTTGGGTGTTTTAGAATTCCATGTAAGTGAAATCGGGTAGTACACACTCTTTGGGGTCTGGCTTCATTTGATATACTGTAACTTAAATACTGAGATAAAAGGCTAAGCAGCTATTGAATGCCTGATGATAGATATTAAGGTAATGAGAGAGGGGAAATAATTGGTTAATATATGCATAAACATTTATATAAAAGTAAGAAAAGCAGGGCTCAAATTACTGTGTTTCTATCACAACTCAAGCAGGCCTCACTGGTGTTTACAATTTTCTTCTTCCTCTCCCCATTCTAGCTGGTCCAACAAAGGGCACAATTTTAATAAAATACAACAAAATGGAACAAACTATGAATGCACAAAATAACACGATGCTGAGTGAATGAAGCCAGACCCCAAAGAGTGTGTACTACCTGATTTCACTTACATGGAATTCTAAAACACACAAAACTAATCTTTGATGGTAGAAATCACCAGAGTGTTTTCTTGGTGGGGGGGGTTCACTGGGAAGGGGTGGCTCAGAGGTTAAAGCATCTGCCTGGAATGCGGGAGACCTGGGTTCGATCCCTGGGTCTAGAATATCCCCTGGAGAAGGAAATGGCACCCCACTCCAGTACTCTTGCCTGGAGAATCCCATGGAGGGAGGAGCCTGGTAGGCTACAGTCCATGGAGTCGCAAAGAGTCAGACACGACTGAGCTACTTCACTTTCATATCAAAGTAAGAGCATGATGCAGCTTGAAAAGGAATAACATCACCTGGAGATGGATTAAGTGACCAATGAGTCTTTGTATCCTTTAAGGGATTAATATGGGTGGGCCTTATCCAATCAGTTGAAGGCCTACGCGGAACAAAAAGACTGGCCTTTAATGTTGAGGAACTTGTGAAAAGAGGAAATTCTCCAGCAGATTGCCTTATGACTGGGATGGTACCATCAGCTCCCCTGGGTCTCAAGCCTGTGGACAGACTGAAGATTTTAGACTTCCCAGTATCCACAATTATGTGGGCCAATCCCTTATAACAAACCTTTATATATAAACATATGTATGTATATATAATAAATCTACATATACATCTATACAGTTCCGTTCAGTCACAAGGGTGGTGTCATCTGCATATCTGATATTTACTTATTACATACATAATGTATATACACATAATTTCTCCCATTGGTTCTGTTTCTTTGGAGAACCCTTACTAATACACTGAGCCACTGACTAGCAGCCAATCCAGGCCACCTACAGACGCAGAGGCGACAGCCTGCCTTAGACTCCTCCACCAGGCTCCCTCCGCAGGTCACACCCCTGCCTTCTCATATTCCTTTTCAGCCCTTCATGGTCCACTTGTGCCAGTGTTTCAGAAGGTCTGGTGGGTGATGTTCCTCTCATCCTCCAACGCCTCCCTTCAAATCCTTACATCTCCAGCTTCTTCCACAATTGTGTACAGCCTTGTTCCTATAATAAATACTAACACTGTTCTATAAAACTCATACTGTTCATGGGGTTCTCACTGGGCTCCGAAGAACTGATGCTTTTAAACTATGGTGTTGGAGAAGACTCTTGAGAGTCCCTTGGACTGCAAGGAGGTCCAACCAGTCCATTCTGAAGGAGATCAGTCCTGGGTGTTCATTGGAAGGACTGATGCTGAAGCTGAAACTCCAATACTCTGGCCACCTGATGCAAAGAACTGACTCATTGGAAAAGACTCTGACGCTGGGAAAGACTGAGGGCAGGAGAAGAAGGGGATGACAGAGGATGAGGTGGATGGATGGCATCACCAACTCGATGGACATGAGTTTGAGTAGGCTCTGGAAGTTGGCGATGGACAGGGAAGCCTGGCGTGCTGCAGTCCATGGGGTCACAAAGACTTGGACCCAACTGAGCAACTGAACTGAACTAATAAAACTCAATGATTTTACTTTCATTATTGTACCATGAATTACCCCATATAATTTAATGCAAAAGAAAGCATGCTAACATTCCCTGAATAGGTGATAAAGCATGAAGACTGTAAAACGGCTCTCATTTCGTGTCTCATTCACTTGTTCCTTTGTTCACTCGTTCACTCAGGGAATATTCAATACAGGCCAGGTGCTATTCTATGAGGGTCAGTCACTCAGTCGTGTCCGACTCTTGGCGACCCCATGGACTGTAGTTTGCCAGGCTCCTCTGTCCGTGGGATTCTCCAGGCAAGAGTATTGGAGTGGGTTGCCATTTCCTTCTCCAGGTGCTATTCTATGAGAGCAGACCTTAAATGTACCAAGGGCTCGTCAGGGTCTGGAACTCTGGCTAGCGAGGGAAAATTGCCAAGAGGAGGTTTCAGTTCAATACAGGGAACTGACATTCAAACTGCCTGTAAACGAAGAGCCTCTCCTTTCCAAGGTGACGAGGGTCTTGCTACCAGAGAAATTAACAATTTACTTAACCAGGATGCTTCAGAAGGCATCGGCACGTCAATCCGTGGTGTTTACACTTTCACCAGATTTACTTTTAAATTTCATATTCTGCGATTGTCTTGTATGCCATTTGTAAGATTCTATATGCTGTCCATATTCTGAGGTGACTATGAGATATAACAGAATTATGATGGTCTCTGAATTATACCACAGGAGCAAAGAACTAGTGTTTACTGCATACTACATACACTCAGACAATCTTCATTGGTTATTTCATAATCATCCCAAAACTCTAAGTTTTTTTTTTCCCCTCTGAGATCAGCAGGCTGTGGTGACTTGCCTAAACCCCTCAGTTCCCAAAAGAAGAGGCTGAAATCTGTCTGCCCCCAAGAGTCCTTGTTTTTTCTTTTATGTTACATCACATTAAGGTTTAGCATTAGTATGTGAAAAACTAATAAGATTATCAATTATGTGCAATTGCATCATTTTCAAGTATATTCTTAATGAATGCCTGCTTTGTATCTGAGAACACACATCTTATTTCATGTATTAAATTAGTTCCATGGCATCAGTTATCAATGTTTGCCTCTTCTGATCACTCCAGTCCCTTACCTTCCCACTTAATCCTCACAATAACCCTGCAAATACAGTTATTATTAATATTTAGCCTCATTTTACAGATGAGAACAATGAAAATCAGAGAGGTTGAGAAATATGTCCAGAGCCAATGTATCAAGGCCAGAATTCAAATTCTATTATATTCCGATGTTGAAGGCCATTCGCCATGCTCTAGGTCCCCTGGAGTTAATTTCTGCCATGGGCAAGGGCTGAGGGGTGAATTTCATTTACTGTATTTTCCAAGATGACTCATTCTTCCTCCTACATGTCCCAATACTATTTCTTCCTTCTTCTCCCTCCAGAGGCTTCTGTAAACAGCTTCTTGTTTATTTCTATGCCAGTTTCTACTTTCAGCCTCATTTAAACATTTGGAAGACTCACCTCAACAAGGCACTGGTTGAGCAAATAAAAAGAAATCTTTTAGTATACTCAAATTGTGATGAAAGACACAAAATTCCATTCAGTGCAATTTAGGTCTTCTAAGACATTTCTTTTATTTTGCCCAACCATGCACTCATAACTAGATGATTTTGCTTCTAGGTATGATAAAAATCCACAGAGGATTTCATTTTGCCTATATCTGGTCATTGCTATTTGAGATGTTTAAGGCAACCAGGTATATAAAAAACCTCATCTACAATTAAGGGAAAGATGATTGTATCTTTGTAATATTAACCCTGGGATAGACACAGCCTCATCTGCTATTTGCACCAGTTACCAATAACAGCTCTAAAGCAGAAAAATAAAATGGAAGAGAATTGCTTTTCAGCTCACTACAGGAAAAGGAAAGCTACATTAGTACCTATGATTCATATAAAAAGAGAAACATACACACACACACAGTGGAAGAGAAGGAAGCTAATATTTGTTAAAGGTTTAATATATACCAAGAGCTTCACATATCTTACAAAGTCCCTATGAAATATCATTTCCTATTCTTAATTTCATATTATAAAGGAAAGAATTGATCCCAAAAAACAAACTCAGCTTGATAAATCCCTCCACCCCAAAAGTCCAGGCTTTTCTTACTATAACACATTGACTCTGTGTACAGTCTGATGCAAATTTCTCTTAGAAACTTGGAACTTGCTACATAAGATGTCATTTACCTTTCTGTGCCTCAGAATGAAAATAAAGTCATGAATCGGAGTCATCACAGCCTCTGCTCTAGTGTTTATTACCCAGTTTACAAGCACTCTCATGCTTTAGCCTTGACAAATTGGTTCAGAAACCTTGAAGTTTATGATGAAAGTGGGTAGACAAAACTGGCCTCCCATCTGAAACACTAGAGGACTTCTAGCTAACTGGAGATGGTGTCTGTCATCTCACCGATTTTGGGTGCAAAGCCTTGCCTTCCCTCCTCCCTTGGGATAGAAGTTGTCTGGGGCTGATGTTTTTGACAAAGTTGTTTATCATTCAAGGTCCCATTCCCTCCCTGGACCAAGGTGAGATACACTAAAGCCAGGTTCTCCTCACTCCTACTCAAGACTCAGATTTTGTGTGGCCGCAGCTAAGTCACATCAGTTGTGTCCGACTCTGGGCGACCCTATAGACAGCAGCCCACCAGGGTCCCCCGTCCCTGGGATTCTCCAGGCAAGAACACTGGAGTGGGTTGCCATTTCCTTCTCCAATGAATGAAAGTGAAAAGTGAAAGTGAAGTAGCTCAATCGTGTCCAATTCTTTGCGACCCCATGGACTACAGCCCATCAGGCTCCGCCATCCATGAGATTTTCCAGGCAAGAGTACTAGAGTGGGGTGCCACTGGCTTCTCTGCAGATTTTGTGCAGAGAGATTCAAAGAGAGAAAACAATTGAAACAATAGATTTAACCCAAAGATGCCCCCATCGACACTGCCTATCACTTCTCCAACTCTGCTCAGAGTTTGTCCTGCTTATGACTTACTTTATCCTTTCCTCTAATTCTGTGGGCATCCCATATCTCTCCAATACATTCCCCCTTTATTAGCTACAGTCATTTTCTGCTGCCAGACAACTAAGTCACTGAAATGACAAGCCATCCTAGCCTTGAACTGTGATGTGAGGCCGCAGTCACGTTCTCCTCTCACAGCCAGCACTGAGCTCCGAAGCTCCTTCTCTCTGGGATGCCGGACTCCTTTACCTGTGTTTGCAGGTGTGCTCGTCCCTTATCAATTTGCCATTGTCAGCCGAGCCCCTTGAAAAAAGATGGTCATGACTCACAGTAGCTCAGATTGCATCCCCTACTGAAAGAGACGTTCATTCAGTAGGAAACCCAAGAAACTAGACAATATTGTAGACAAGGAAAAGTGGGATCACACATACACTAAGGAAAAGAAAGGAAAACACCTACAGAAACTGTTCTATAAAAACCTGTTCTAGCTCAGTCTCTAACAATTACCATCCTGTCATGTGAACAGTGTCATCCCGGACAATCTGCCCCAGAATAGCGCCCTAGTTTATAAAATCTCACACCCAGGGAATCTCTCTATGTAGATTCTTAATTACTGAATATTTTTACTTAAGACTACGACAACTTATACTTGGTCACTTCCACACTCAGATGTGCCATGCATGTGCGTGCTCAGGTGTATCCGACTCTTGGCGATCCCATGGACTGTAGCCCACCAGACTTCTCTGTCCGTGGGATTTCCCAGGCAAGAATACTGGAGTGGGTTGCCATTTCCTCCTCCAGGCGATCTTCCTGCCTCAGGGATCAAATCTGAATCTCCTGCATCTCCTGTATTGACAGGCATATTTCTTTACCACTGAGCCGCCTGGAAATCTACACTCAGATGCACTGGGGTTTAATTCAAAATTTTTAGAAGAAAAACCTACTAATATTAAAAATCTACACATCATCTACCCTTTCACGACTAGGAGCAGGTGTTATTGCAGACTACTCAGAGAATAAATTTTGGGGATCTGAGTCCATCTGCTTTATCTCCTGCTGCTGGTTATCATCTTAGCCCATAGATAGTAAAATTATAGCGGACCATCGCAACCCTCACCACCGTGCAGATGTTTCATTATCCAATTAATATCTGTCCATTTAATCTGAAGGTGAATAAAGGAGCGGAGACAGCTGTATTCCCTCAGGGGCTTCCAATTAAAAATCATTAAGAGCATATCTATACCCTAATTGTCCCCAATTTCTCAGCATAATCATGTTTTACTCCATCTAAATATGTCAGCTACAGAACTATCCTATAAATAGTCATGTTTTCAGAAAGACTCAAATCAGATAAGAAAATATGCATTTGCAGAGTCAGATAAAAATATGCATTGCAGAGTCAGGACACTTAGTGTCCTGATACAGATTCTCACTTTTGTACCTGTGAACACACACCCCCTCATCTCTGCTCAATTACACTTCCCTGTCCTTTGAGCACAAGTCATTCACTTCCTCCATGAAAGCTTCGGTGGCCCACCGACCTCCTGATACATTCCGACTCCAGGGGTCCATTCATCCTCTGAAATTTCAGGAGTCTCTCAGGGCACTTAGCATAGTTGGCCATACACATTCTGACCTCAGGGGGAGCCCAAGGCTCCTCTTCTCCCATTCAGACCCTGCTAAGGTCCAGTTCAGCTGCCCAGTTGTGTCCAATTCTTTGTGACCCCATGGACTGCAGTACGCCAGGTCTCCCAGTCCATCACCAACTCCTGAAATTTACTCAGACTCATGTCCATTGGGTCGGTGATGCTATCCAACAATCTCATCCTCTGCTGTCCCCTTCTCCTCCTGCCCTCAATCTTTCCCAGCATCAGGATCTTTGTAAATGAGTCAGCTCTTCACATCAGGTGGCCAAAGTAGTGGAATTTCAGCTTCAGCATCAGTCCTTCCAATGAATATTCAGGACTGATCTCCTTTAGGATGGACTGGTTGGATCTCCTTGCAGTCCAAGGGACTCTCAAGAGTCTTTTCCAACACCACAGTTCAAAAGCATCAGTTCTTCGATCCTCACCTTTCTTTATAGTCCAACTCTCACATCCATACATGCCTACTGGAAAAACCATAGCTTTGACTAAACAGACTTTTGTTGGCAAAGTAATGTCTCTGCTTTTTAATATGCTATGTAGGTTGGTCATAGCTTTTCTTCCAAGGAGCAAGCATCTTTTAATTTCATGGCTGCAGTCACCATGTGCAGTGATTTTGGAGCCAAAAAAATAAAGTCCAAGGTGAGGTCCAAGGACGTAATAAAGCACTGAAGCACAGTTGGGCCACAGAGCTGATTAAGGCACAGAGAGTGATGCTTTGCTGGAGGAATAAAAATGAGATGAGTAGGATGCTTTGANCTGCAGTCACCATGTGCAGTGATTTTGGAGCCAAAAAAATAAAGTCCAAGGTGAGGTCCAAGGACGTAATAAAGCACTGAAGCACAGTTGGGCCACAGAGCTGATTAAGGCACAGAGAGTGATGCTTTGCTGGAGGAATAAAAATGAGATGAGTAGGATGCTTTGAGGATTTCCTTCCCACGTTTGTGGTGGGAGCTAGTAAGCCTTTGGAGCCATCTTGACCTACCTCTAGTCTGTGTCCACATCTATAAGGTAAAGGGGGTTCTTGAAGCTGGGTGTGTTCATTCCAGACACTCGGGGGAGCCTGGAAAGTTTTTTGTCTTTCCCAACTCCTAAAGGGTTGCCTGATTTCGTGGATTCATGGATTCATGGCCACTTCCTCCATCTTCACAGCCAGCAGCATAGCACCATCAAATCTCTCTCACTCTAATACTCCTGACCCCCTCTCAGGAGGACACCTGTGATTGCATTTAGGCCTCACCTGAGCAATCCAAGACAGCCTTCCCATCACTCAACTCAACCACAACTACAAAGCTCCTTGTGCCGTGTAAGCTCAAGTCACAGGTTGCAGGGATTCAGACATAGATATTTTGGAAGGCCATTATTCTACCTACCACATTGCCTTCCCCACCCCCTTGCTGGCGCGCGCGCACACACACACACACACACACACACACACAAGTGGCTATGTAGCCACATCACACATTTACGAAGGGCCCCAGTGCTGAAATGGAAGGGATTTTTTTAAAGAGTATTCAGCACTGCTCCCACTACAGAGGCACTGGGAGAGCACAGGAAATCCAGCACCCCCTGCACCTTCCAGGGAGGAGTAGGAAGAGCGTCTCTGCCTTATTTTCAGGGCAGCAGCCCTCAGACAGCAGCAACCTCCTCCTGGTCTCTTATGCTAGGGTTACCGCTGCAAAGCTCACTGACAGTTGAAAACGTGTGAATCAAATCATCATACGTGATAAAAGTTTGTGTGAACTCTTTGGTAAAGAAAAGAATGACTCTCAATTACTCTTTGGGGCCAATACGAGCTTTTATACAAAGGATTGCTTCAAGTTGAGTGCACTCACATTATTTTATTAAGCTTGGCATCCTGCATCCCACTCAGAAAGCTACTTAGGACATCAGCCCCAAAGATGAAGAAGCACTGGGACTCCTCCCCAGAATTCTTGTTTAAACTAAAGCGATTGACGCGAACAGAGGAGACACGAAGAACTTTAGAGGAGATGAGAGGCCAGGAAAGACGAGAAATATGACAAGAGTAAAATTTTCCGATAGGGTTCCCTAGGAAACAAACGGGCAAAATTTGCAGCATGTTTACCTGGGGAATGAAAGGCATTGGCAGTCAGAGGGCAGGGGAAAGGAGAGTGGAATAGAGAATACGCCAAGTAGAAAGTGGACCTTTACTTAAGAAGTCCATTCTGCCCACTGGCAGGGACTGTCTCCCGATGCTGCATGGGAACTGGGACCAAGAACCAGCTGAGGGGGGGAAGGAGCACAATTTATCTGCAGGCTCATTCCTGCCTCCTGCCTCTTATTGGTCCAAGTTCACCCACACTGTGTCACTTGGCCCCTCCGGGAAGCAAATCTCATGTCATCAGTCCCTCCTCTTAGTTCTGAAGCAACAGACCCAGAACAGAGCAGTGTCCTGCGAGTCTGGTCTTGACCAGCTCCAAGTCCAAACTCAGTGACCCTCTGTCTCTAGGGCCACCTTCGCAGGACAGACACGGGCCGGGGCTTGGGACCGCAAACCGCCCCGGCCTAACTCTTCAGTGACTACATTCCGGGCTTCAGCTATTTAAGACAATCTGCACCAGAAAAACTAGGCTGTGTCTGCATCTTGCCCCTTCTCGGCCACGGGGCTGTCTCTGCATCCCTGGAGCCTGGACTCTGCCCTGGCTCTTGCTTCCACGAGCACACTGGCGGTCACAATAGCTGTGCTGTAGAGCCACGGCCAAGGTGAGCCAGGAGCCCAGAGAGCGCTGCCCACAGAGGAAGTTGTAGTCTGAGACACACTGAAAAGAAAAAGTAAAGATACAGCACAAGGGAATCTGAAACTTAACAAACCAGAAAAAAACACATACATTGGACTTGATACAAACTCTAAGTTCAGGATAATTTTTGCATAATTCTAAATTATAATGGGGGCTTCCCAGATGGCTCAGCAGGTAAAGAATCTGCCTGCACTGCAGGAGACACAGGAGACGCGGGTTCAGTCCCTGGGTTAGAAAGATCCCTTGGAGAAGGAAATGGCAACCCACTCCAGTACTCTTACCTGGAGAATCCCATGGATGGAGGAGCCTGGAGGGCTGCCGTCAAAAGGGTTGCAAAGAGTCAGACACAACTGAGCACACAATTGTAATGTGGAGACTGAACATTTTGAGATTTCAGTGGAAGAAAAAAATCCCCAAGGCCAAGGACTAGGAGTGAGTGAAAGTCACTCAGTTGTGTCCCACTCTTTGAGATCCCAGGGACCTTACAGTCCATGGGATTCTTCAGGCCAGGATACTGGAGTGGGTAGCCTTTCCCTTCTCCAGGGGATCTTCCTGACCCAGGGATCGAACCGGGGTCTCCAGCTGAGCCACAAGGGCAGCCCATCAGCCCAAAAAGAACACCATCCAAAAAGAAGCAGTTCTCAGGCTGAGCTGTGAAGGAGAGACTGTAATAACAATGACCATTATTTTGCTATCACATGAATGCTCCAGGCACTGTACTAGACTCTTTCTATAAGCTATTCCATTTACCCGACTGCTTTTTCCAGGTGAGATAAGTATTGTTACCTTATCACACAAGCAAGGAAAGTGACACACAGTTAGTGGAGGGTCATTCAAAGCAGCAGAAAGAGCCTGATAAGGTAGGAGAGTAGAGAGCTCATTAAGGAGAAAAGAAAAAGATACTTTTAAGAGAATGGCAATTCCCAGACTCAGGAGAGTCTTCAGAGCCAGGCTATAGAGCTGGGCTATTTGGTAGCCCTAGGGCCAGCAGGGGAGGGTCATCTGCTGAGGCACGACCTATGTACACATTTTCAGAAGACAATCCTTCTGTAGCCAGGACTTCCCTGGTGGTCCAGTGGCTCACACTCTGCACTCCCAGTGCAAGGGGACCCAGGTTCCATCCCTGGTCAGGGAACTAGATCCCACGTGCCACAACTCAAGATTCCTCATGCCACAACTAAGACTCAGCACAGCCAAATAAAAATAAAATAATAATAGAAGATAACCCTTCTGTGGTAAGAAGAAGGGTGGTGGGTGCTCGGGTGCTTCAGTGTCCAGCTCTTTGGGATCCTCTAGACTATAGCCTACCAAGCTCCTCTGTCCATGAGATTCTCCAGATAAGGATACTGAAGTGGGTTGCCACACCCTCCTTCAGGGGATCTTCCCAACCCAGGGATCAAACCTGGGTCTCCGACATTGCAGGTGGAGTCTTTAGCCACTGAGCCACCAGGGAAGTCCAAAAAAGAAGGGGGGCAGAGACAACAAAGAGACTGTGAGACTTCTGCAGTCCGTGTGGAAGAAGGCAGGGCACTGGCAGGTTTAATACCTTGACTGTGGGTGACAAAGTCATCCTGAGGTTCTTAGGGGAGCAAACATAGACGGCTCAGGCCCGCTGAGGAGGACCTCATTCCTCAGTCACTCAATCGAGCTGATTGTACGCACACAGGGCCCTGCAAAGCTCCTGCCCCAAGACCTTACTCACCCAAATGCTGCAGACAAAGGCGAAACTTTCCATCCGCGGAGAGGAAGGGGCCCATTCCCAGAGGCGGAGGGCCCGTGAGGCATCAAGAGTGGCCCCGCCTTCCTTTCAAGTCACAGAGTGATATCACTTGGCACTTGAATTTTCAAGGAGCACTCAGAGCTTCCCAGGTGCTCTTGTTAATTACCGCAGAACCACAGGGAACTGGGAGGAGCAGCGAGAGGGAGGATATGCCAAAGTCAGTGCAGGCTGCTCGGCACTTAGTGGCTGAGCGGAAATAAAATGCGAGTGACCTGCTGCTCAGCCGTGTTGGCCTCGCCTGCCCCAGTGCAAACAGGTGAGCTGCGGAGTCTTTCATCCGGCGAAATGAGCAACTCTTAGGAAATGATGACCAGCCTGGGATGGGAGAAAATCTAAATTTATGATAAATGAAGCATGCAACTCTACACGCAGATACTTACAGGAGCAGCAGGCTTCTGAGCGCTGTGTCATTGTGTGCCAAGTCGCTTCAGTCGTGCGTGGCTCTCTGCAACCCCAAGCACTGTAGCCCACCAGGCTCCTCCGTCCACAGGATTCTCCAGGCCAGAATACTGGAGTGGGTTGCCCTACCCTCCTCCAGGGGATCTTCTCCACCCAAGGACTGAACCGGCATCTTTTACATCTCCTGCATTGGCAGACAGGTTTCTTAGCGCTCTTGTGACGTGGGAGGACCTTTGCATCATTGTAGGGACCTAAATTTTCCTGGAGACCCTGACAAGGTTATCACATGCGGTTTCTCCTTATTTGCCTGTATGGATTGGTGTCAGGTGGTGTCTTAGGCAATTGTCTTTCAGTGCAACAGGTGACTGGATGGGGTTGCTGGTAGCCTTCTGGGGACCTCAGAGGGACATGAAAAGAGATGACCCGGGGAGTGAGGGAATTAGATCAAGCCCTGAGACATCCTTGGAGCCCCTGAATCCTGCTCATCTACCCTTGAGCTTTCCAGTTAAGTGTGGGAAACATTTTCTCTTTTCTTTGAGTTGATCAGCTTTCATTTGCAACTGACGAATCCTGGACTCTAAACATCCCAGATCTGGGACTTCCTTGGTGGTCCAGTGGCTAAGACTCTGCGCTCCCAATACAGGGGGGCCCAGCTTCGATTCCTGGTCAGGGAGCTAGATCCCACGTGCTGCCACTAAAGGTCCCACAGGATGAAACTAAGACCAGTGAAGCCAAATAAAGAAATAAAATTCTTTCAAAACCCCAAATCTCAAGAATATAAACTGACACTTTCTGTGAGAACAGCCTGAAAGCCAATATTCATGTGATTAAGAATACATATCATTTTCTGGTTTTAAAATTAGACAAAGAAAAAGTGAGAGAACAAAGCCTTCATTTACTTGTGGCACAGTTTCCTATGACTTCGCACCCCAGTACAGGCTACTGAGGCATTGAGCTGTTCCATCTTTGGAGCTCAAAGTCTGTGATTAAATCTGACTCCTATCAGCATCTCTAAACCATTCCTCTAGGCTTCAGGGAAATGCTGTACAAAATAAGAGTTTTGTTGACATGAGAGAGCAGAGTGTACGGAACATCAAGTTAACAAGGTAAGAACATTGCCTCAAATCCTGCTGGGAACAGTGACCAAGCCACATTCCTCTTCCCTAGAGGAACTATCTGACCAGGCTGCAGACAAAGGTATAATGATTTTTGGGGGGGTTATACAGCACTTTTTGGGCTTGCCACGTGGCTCAGTGGTAGAGAATCTGCCTGCCAATGCAGGAGATGCAGGAGACGCAGGTTCGATCCCTGGGTCAGAAAGATTCCCTGGAGGAGGAAATGGCAACCCACTCCAGTATTCTTGCCTGGAGAATCCCGTGGACAGAGGAGCCTGGCAGGCTACAGTCCATGGGGTTGCAAAGAGTCGGACACGACTGAGCATGCACGCATACTTATGGTTCGTAAATGCTTTCTCATCTACTTTGTCATTCCATATCCCTAGCGGTGGGCTGGGACAGAATGGCATCCTGCCTTGTTGCAGATGAGGAAACTACGGCTTCGAGAAGTCAAGAGACCAAGCAGCATTCTTTCCAAAACAGGACTCGTTCCTTTAAAGCACAACCGGTGAATCTCACTTCTGCATGTTTGGCCTCAAAAAGAGATCAGTGAAGATTTGCCTCTACTCAGCTATCTCCCAAGTCAATTTATAAAGGCCCTCTCCTTTCTTGATGGGATTGACTACATGTATAGATGACAAGGGC
>SJYA01000067.1:774981-785828 GCA_006410615.1 Neotragus moschatus | reverse complement strand
AAAAAAAAAAAAAAAAAACACTGAAAAATATTTTTTCTAAAATGTTTAATAAAAAAAAAAACACCTAATTTTCCTGTGAATTGCTTAACAAAACAAATTCTGGAAAGCTAGTCTCCAGGCAGAAAAAAATGAGTTTTACCGATCAAATGTCAAAATCTCAGGCATCCTAGATTTGGCAGGGGATTTTTCTAAATAGCTCCCACCGTTGCCCGAGCCAGGACAGTAAGAAAAAGAAACACTGAACCTCAGCAACGTGGGCGTTCCACTGTTCATGTACAAAACTGAAAAGCCATTTCCATCCCTAGACGTTAGAAAAGGGGACGGTTCAGTGCCTCTGCCATTCGCTTTCCCTCGAGTTTGTCACTAGGCGGAATTGTACTTGGTCAGCGAGAGGTGAGTGTTCAGAGGACGTGATAAACAGACACATCCTGCTATCACATCTGATACTGACTGACTGACATAAGGGAGGTGAGAGATTAAATAAAAAAAGGAGAGGTGGTTGGAGGAAGGGGTGGAGGAAAGAAGGGAGAGAGAAAATGAAAATAAGAAGGATAATTTTTGGTCAGAACATTTCTTGAGTTTGTCTTGGATCATCAAAATATACATGGTGAACGAGCGCCCTCGTCTGGTCAATAAAGGAAACTTCAAGAACTTTTCCCCCAAAAAAGGTCTCATTTCAAAGATGGATGAATTACTACACTGAAAAAGAACTGCAATCAAAGTTTAATAAATCTGTTGCTGCGCTCTAAAATAAGCTCCATAAACTAGCAAGCTGAGCTCACAGTCAGTGCCCGGAAGGTGATCAGTTCAGCTCAGTTCAGTCGCTCAGTCGTGTCCGACTCTGCAACCCCATGAATCACGGCACGCCAGGCCTCCCTGTCCATCACCAACTCCCGGAGTTTACCCAAGCTCACGTTCGTCGACTCAGGGATGCCATCCAGCCATCTCATCCTCTGTCGTCCCCTTCTCCTCCTGCCCCCAATCCTTCCCAGCATCAGGGTCTTTTCAAATGAGTCAACTCTTTACATGAGGTGGCCAAAGTATTGGAGTTTCAGCTTTAGCATCAATCCTTCCAATGAACACTCAGCACTGATCTCCCTTAGGATGGACTGGTTGGATCTTCTTGCAGTTCAAGGGTCTCTCAAGAGTCTTCTCCAACACCACAGTTCAAAAGCATCAATTCTTTGGCTCAGCCTTCTTTATGGTCCAACTCTCACATCCATACATGACCACTGGAAAAACCATAGCTTTGACTAGACAGATCTTTGTTGGCAAAGNTATCATTTTGCCTTTTCATACTATTCATGGGGTTCTCAAGGCAAGAATACTGAAGTGGTTTCCCATTCCCTTCTCCAGTGGACCACATTCTGTCAGACCTCTCCACCATGACCCGTCTGTCTTGGGTGGCCCCAAAGGGCATGGCTTGGTTTCATTGAGTTAGACAAGGCTGTGGTCCATGTGATTAGATTGGCTAGTTTTCTGTGAGTATGGTCTCAGTGTGTCTGCCCTCTGATGCCCTCTCACAGTCGGTGCCTGGAAGGTGATGGGGTCCAACAAATCCAATGAGAAAGCAGACTTAGATATGATCTTGTTCACAGTCTAGCCCTCTTCATCGTGATCTTCCCCCTGTTAAATTACAGAAAGCCAGATCAAATTTATCATCTTACAGTAAAGCAACCTTTCCAAAACGTAATTCAGGAGTAAAGTCTATACTTACTGTTCCAAGTGGCTGAACACCTGAGGTCGCCAGGAGGTCATGATGGCTCACAGTTAGATTTAAGAGCTATGTTTATATAAGTAGGAAACTTGAGGCCAAAGGTTAACGATCTGTTTTCCCACCTATACCATGGGCAGAGTAACCTATTCAAGGTTTTTCTGAGGACTGCATGAGATAGACTGTGAAGCATTAACCAAGTAGGAAAAGCTTGGCAAGGCGAGGGGCCCACCTGTGTGAGTGGCTATCACTGAGTACAGTATAGCTATGATCAATTAAATTGTACAGCTGACATTTGTGTATTAGCTCTTCTGCTTTTATATCTAATCTTAAAAAAAAAACTGAAGATAAACATCTCTTTTACATTTCCTTTTTTGTGTAGAGGATGGGCATCTGGTCCCATCACTTCATGGCAAGTAGATAGGGAAACAATGGAAACAGTGAGACTTTCTTTTCTTAGGCTCCAAAATCACTGCAGATGCTGATTGCATCCATGAAATTAAAAGACACTTGCTCCTTGGAAGAAAAGCTATGACCAACCTAGACAGCGCATTAAAAAGCAGAGATATTTCTTTGTTGACAAACGTCTGTCTAGTCAGAGCTATGGTTTTTCCAGTAGTCATGTATGGATGTGAGAGCTGAACATAAAGAAGGCTGAGCGCTGAAGAACTGATGCTTTTGAACTGTGGTGTTGAAGAAGACCCTTGAGAGTCCCTTGGGCTGCCAGGAGATCAAACCAGTCAATCCTAAAGGAAATCATTCCTGAATATTCATTCATTGGAAGGACTGATGCTGAAGCTCCAATACTTTAGCCACCTGATGTGAAGAACTGTCTCACTGGAAAAGACCTTGATGCTGGTAAAGATTGAAGGCAGCAGGAGAAGGGGACGGCAGAGGATGAGATGGCTAGATGGCATCATGGACATGAACTTGAGCAAGCTCCAGGAGATGGTGGGGGACAGGGAGGCCTTGCATGCTGCAGTCCACGGGCTCACAAAGAGCTGGACACAACTTATTGATGGAACAGCAATGGCACTACTACGTTTAACTTTTTGAGAAACTGACAAACTATTTTCCACAGCATCTGCACCGTTTTACATTCTTATGCGAGGGTTGGACTATAAAGAAAGCTGAGCACCAAAGAATTGATGCTTTTGAACTGTGGTGTTGGAGAAGACTCTTGAGAGTCCCTTGACTGCAAAGAGAGCCAACCTGTCTATCCTAAAGGAGATCAGTCCTGAGTATTCATTGGAAGGACTGATGTTGAAGCTGAAACTCCAGTACTTTGGCCACCTGATATGAAGAGCTGACTCATTGGAAAAGACCCTGATGCTGGGGAAGATTGAAGGAGGAAGGAGAAGGGGATGACAGAGGATGAGATGGTTGGATGGGATCACCAACTTAACGGACATAAGGTTGAGTAAACTCCAGGAGTTGGTGATGGACAGGGAAGCCTGGCGTGCTGCAGTCCATGGGGTCACAAAGAGTCGGACACGACTGAGTGACTGAACTGAACTGATCCACAACATACAACTGCTTCACTCTACCCACGTTCTTGCTGGTTATTTTCTGTCTTTCGAGTCTCACCATCCTAGCAGGTGTGAAGTAGTATCTTGTTATGATTCTGATTTGCATTTCCCTAACAACTAAAGAAATTGAGCATCTTTTCATGTGCTAATTTAGTGTGCCATTCATATATGTTTTTTGGAGAAATGTGTATTCAAGTCCTTTTTCAATTTTTTAAGTGAGGTTTATCTTTTGTTGTGGAGTTGTAGGTGTTTCTATATTCTGGATATTAAACAGTTATGATTTGCAAATATTTTCTCTCATTCTGTAGTTTGTCTTTTCACTTTCTTAATTTGCAAAAACAACTGCTTTCTTGTAGATCAACCAAAGACTCCAAGTAGAACTGATGAGCTGGAGAGGCCAGCACAGGAGTTTTGGACTATAGGGGCTGGCCTGGGCCGATTCTGCCTGGAAGCAGAGCCCCACATGTAAGACAAGAAAGCTGATGTAGGAAGTGGTAACTAAGACGCTAAATTTTTATTTTTATTTTTCAAAATTCAAGCAACTTGCCCAGCAGTCCAGTGGTTAAGACTTGGCCTTCCAACACAGGAGGTGTAGGTTCAATATCTGGCTGAGAAACTAAGATCCTACCTGCCTCTCAGCCAAAAAACCAAAACGTAAGATAGAAGTGTTACTGTAACAAATTCAGTAAGACTTCCAAAAAAAAAAAAAAAAAGTGTTTTACAAAAAACGAAGTTCAAGAGAAGGACTCAGTGATGGAGTGGATGACAGATACATAATAGTTGTCCCGCCTGATCAGCCCAACAGAAGGTGATGCCATCTACTAAGAGGGTAAACGGTGGAGGAAGATAGAGGGTGGAGATAATGAATCACTTCCTGGAACAGTTTGAAGGACTCGCAGGTCCATAGCTCAAAACGTTTTCACATTTTCAGGCTCAATGAGTGGCACCAAGCATCACCAGGGGGTGACCCTCAGGAGCTGTTCTAACTCAACATCACCCCCCTGATTCTTATCTCCAAGGCTCTGATCCCCAGAAGGCCTGAGCCACTGTCTCCTACCCATGAACAATGCACCCCAGCTAAACCCACACTTAACTCAGTTACCACGTGTGCACACCTGGGAAATCCACACCACGGCTCATGGCCTCAGCTCCTCATCTGTGAAATGAGAGCGGTTTAGAAAAGACGGCCTCCGAGCATCCGTCATAGTTCACTGAGCTCTGCTTCCAGAGAAACACTGGGCACTTCAGTAATCCATCACCAGGGGGCGCCAGATGCCACTGAGTCTAAGTTCAGACCACTCCCTGCACAACAGGTCAATAAACAGCCGAGCTGTTGGGGACAAGAAATGTGTGCTGTGCTTAGTCGTTCAGTCGTGTCCGACTCTTTGTGACCACATGGACTGCAGCCCACCAGGCCCCTCTGTCTATGGATTTCCCAGGCAAGAATACTGGAGTGAGTTGCCATGCCCGCCTCCAGGGGATCTTCCCAACCCAGGGGTTGAACCCAGGTCTCCCATATCCTAGGCGGATTCTCAGAGAAGCCCAAGAATACTGGAGTGGGTAGCCTATCCCTTCTCCAAGGATCTTCCCAACCCAGGGAATCAAACCAGGGTCTCCTGCACTGCGGGCAGATTCTTTACCAGCTGAGCTACCAGACTTTATTTGGAAAGTCAAAGAGTGAGAAGGTCCCAAAGAACCATCTTCTCCAAGTAAGAATTCACACTCTTTTATACTAAGAGGGAAGGGTGTTAAGTCCTGCCTCCCCTCCGCCTCCAGAAGAGATGTGCTAATTTCTATTTTCTGCAGCCATTACCAGGAGGGGCTGGTCAGGTTATTTCTTATGAGCTAAACAAAGGTATTTTAGCTTAGCACATATTACATGGGAGGCATAGTTCCCAGAGATGGGCCATTAGGTATAATTTAAGTTTATAGGCAACATCCTTGTAGTGATTAACTTGTAGCCAAAGCTGCTACTGCTGCTGCTAAGTCGCTTCAGTCGTGTCCGACTCTGTGCGACCCCAGAGATGGCAGCCTACCAGGCTCCCCTGTCCCTGGGATTCTCCAGGCAAGAACACTGGAGTGGGTTGCCATTTCCTTCTCCAATGCATGAGTAAAAAGTGAAAGTGAAGTTGCTCAGTCGTGTCTGACTTCACGATCCCATGGACTGCAGCCCACCAAGTTCCTCCGTCCATGAGATTCTCCAGGCAAGAGTACTGGAGTGGGGTGCCATTGCCTTCTCCAGCAGCCAGAGCAGCAGAATACAAAGGTTAAAACAAAAGGAACAGATCCAGAACTTCCCTGGTGGTGCAGTGGATAAGAATCCGCCTGCCAAAAAGACAGAAATATAGAGCAATGGAACAAAAGAGAGAGCCCAGAGATAAATCCACGCACCTATGGACTCCTTATCTTCAACAAAGGAGGCAAGAATATACAGTGGGGAAAAGACAATCTCATTAACAAGTGGTGCTGGGAAAACTGGTCAACCACTTGTAAAAGAGTGAAACTAGACCACTTTCTAACACCATACACAAGAACAATCTCAAAATGGATTAAAGATCTAAATGTAAGACCAGAAACCATAAAACTCCTAGAGGAAAACATAGGCAAAGCACTTTCTGACATAAATCACAGCAGGATCCTCTATGACCCACTTCCCAGAGTAATGGAAATAAAAGCAAAAATAAACAAATGGGATATAATTAAACTTAAAAGCTTTTGCACAACAAAGGAAACTATAAACAAGGTGAAAAGACAGCCTTCAGAATGGGAGAAAATAAAAGCAAACGAAGCAATTGACAAAGAATTAACCTCAAAAATATTAGCAAGCAGTTCCTGCAGCTCAATTCCAGAAAAATAAGTGACCCAATCAAAAAATGGACCAAAAAACTAAACAGACATTTATCCAAAGAAAACATACAAATGGCTAACAAACTCANATGGGAGAAAATAAAAGCAAACGAAGCAATTGACAAAGAATTAACCTCAAAAATATTAGCAAGCAGTTCCTGCAGCTCAATTCCAGAAAAATAAGTGACCCAATCAAAAAATGGACCAAAAAACTAAACAGACATTTATCCAAAGAAAACATACAAATGGCTAACAAACTCACGAAAAGATGCGCAACCTCACTCATTGTCAGAGAAATGCAAATCAAAACCACAATGAGGCACCATCTCAGGCCAGTCAGAATGGCTGCTATCCAAAAGTCTACAAACAATAAAGGCTGGAGAGGGTGTGGAGAAAAAGGAACCCTCTTACACTGTTGGTGGGAATGCAAACTAGTACAGCCACTATGGAGAACAGTGTGGAGATTCCTTAAAAAGCTGGAAATAGAACTGCCATACGACCCAGCAGTCCCACTGCTGGGCATACACACTGAGGAAACCAGAATTGAAAGAGACACGTGTACCCCAATGTTTATCACAGGGCTGTTTACAACAGCCAGGACATGGAAGCAACCTAGATGTCCATCGGCAGACAAATGCATTAGAAAGCTGTGGTACATATACACGATGGAGTATTACTCAGCCATTAAAAAGAATGCATTTGAATCAGTTCTAATGAGGTGGATGAAACGAGCTTATTATACAGAGTGAAGTAAGCCAGAAAGAAAAACACCAATACAGTATATTAACTCATATAAATGGAATTTAGAAAGATGGTAACGATAGCCCTGTATGCAAGACAGCAAAAGAGACACAGATGTAAAGAACAGACTGTTGGACTCTGTGGGAGAGGGCGAGGGTGGGATGATTTGAGAGAATAGCAGTGAAACATATGTGAAATAGATCCCCAGTCCAGGTCTGATGCATGAGGCAGGATGCTCAGGGCTGGTGCACTGGGACGACACTGAGGGATGGGATGGGGAGGGGGATGGGAGGGAGGGTCAGGATGGGGACACATGTGCACCCATGGCTGATCCATGTGAATGTATGGCAAAACCACCACAACTGTAAAGTAATCAGCCTCCAATTAAGATTTTAAAAAATAAAAAAAGTAAAATATAAAATACAAAAAAGAAAAAAAGAATCTGCCTGCCAATGCTGGGAACACAGGTTCGTCCCTGGTTCAGGAAAATTCCACGTGCCTCAGAGCAGCTAAGCCCATGCGTCACTACTTAGCCTGAGTTCTAGAGCCCATGAGCGGCACCTTTTGAAGCCCGTGCACTTAGAACCTATGCTCCACCACAAAAGAAACCACTGCAATGAGAGTGTGCACACTGCAACTGGAGATACCCCCCTCTCTGCAACTAGAGAGAGCCCACTTGCAATAATGACGACTCNAGTTCTAGAGCCCATGAGCGGCACCTTTTGAAGCCCGTGCACTTAGAACCTATGCTCCACCACAAAAGAAACCACTGCAATGAGAGTGTGCACACTGCAACTGGAGATACCCCCCTCTCTGCAACTAGAGAGAGCCCACTTGCAATAATGACGACTCAGTGCAGCGAAAAATAAATAAAATCATTTTTTAAAAAAAGAAATTCAATACAGTTTCAATTTTTTTTTTAAGGGAACAGATCCAGTGAGGACTCAGGTTTGTTTTCCCTATTACATGGAGAGGTGCCCTCACACGGGGCTACGATGGAAGTGCCCTCATCCAGCCAGAAGACACGCAGGATGCTGCGGTGGAGGTAAAAAGAGAACTGGAGACTTACCTGGTGGTCTAGTGGCTAAGATTTCGCACTCCCAATGCAAGGGGCCTGGGTTCAATCCCTGGTCAGGGAACTAGATCCCACATGCTGCAACTAAAGCACTGCAGGCGGATTCTTTACCAGCTGAGCCCCAAGGGAAACTAAAGGACACTGGAGTGGGCAGCCTTTCCCTTCTCCAGTGGATCTTCCTGACCCAGGAATCGAACCGGGTTCTCCTGCACTGTAGGCAGATTCTTTACCAGCTGAGCTACATGGGAAGCCTCAACTAAGACCTGGCACAGCCAAATAAATATTTAAAAAAAAAAAAAAAGAGAACTGGAATGCAGTCTTTCCACACCCTCCTTACTCAGGCAAATCCTTAGCTCTGAAAAAAAAAAAAAAAAAGTTCAATAAACAGCACTAGCAGCCAACTTTCTATTACCTTTATCAGTTTAAGGTGGAAAACATTGTCCTGCTCTTCACTGCCACAGCTTGAGTCAGCCAGGTGCTCAGTTGCACCCGACTCTTTGTGACCCATGGGCTGTAACCTGCCAGGCTCCTCTGCCCATGGGATTCTCCGGGCAAGAATATTGGAGTGGGCTGCCATTTCCCTCTCCTGGGGATCTTCCTGACCCAGAGATTGAACTCATCTCTTGTGTCTCCTGCATGGCAGGTGGGTTTACCACTAGCGCCACCTGGGAAGCCCTTGAATCAGTTAGATGTGTGCACTTTCAAAGTAAATCAGCTCCAGTAATTTTCAGTCCAATTATGTAACAGACAAGGATAAAGGGATTAGCTTTCCTGTCTGTGGTTGATACAGAAATGTAGTTCACAGCTCAACTGATACATTAGAATCACTGTGCATTCATGCTAAGTCATTTCAGTCATGCCCGACTCTTTGCAACCCTATGTACCATAGCCCACCAGGCTCCTCTGTCCATAGGATTTCCCGGGCAAGAATACTAGACTGGGTTGCCATGCTCACTTCCAGGGGATCTTCCCAACCCAGGGATGGAACCCATGTCTCTTACGTCTCCTGCACTGGCAGGCGAGCTCTTTACTACTAGTGCCACCTGGAAAGCCCTAGGATGCTTCTAAATATACTGATGCCCTAATCCCAACCCAGAGCAACAGCCACTGCTTCTAAAGACACAGCTCTCCCTTCAGCTGAAAGACAAACTTGGGACACATGCCAGCTCCCTCCATCACCTCTCACTCCCCTACGCCTACCTCACTCCTTCAAACTCACAGTCTAGTTGCTAAATCAAGCTCAGCTCCTCCCTTTGCTGATACTACAAAAGAAAAATTTGGGACCATTCTGTAGGTCTCCAGCAGGGGCCAGTGGTGTATACATGGGACATTCAAAGCTGCTTTGGCTAAAAAGCTTTTAATGAGGGGGTTACTACAGACCCTGTCCTGTTATCATCCTTATTAACAAGATAAACCCGTAAAGAAAATGCCATTGGAGACTTTTAGAGGCTAAAACACTGTGTTTGTTCTTTTTCAAAAAGCAGGAACAGTGGCTTTGATTGCTGTAATTCTATCATTGTTATTACAGCCAGTCAATGAATTTTCTGGCTGGAAATCCATGAATCTGCCGATCTTTCTTTGTGGATTCTAATCCTAGTCATTAACACCTAACAGAAAAGCTGCTAGGGTGCAAGTCATAATTCCTTTGAGCTTTCTTTTCCAATTCTAATAAAGCAGTAAAGATATCTGCCCAAACCATCTCACAGGACTTTTTGCAAAGGTCAGGCAGAATAACAGCTAACCAGATGCTCTGAAACATATATAAAATGAATGCAAATGCCAGATGAAACTACTTTAGAGGTGAGGGTCACTTCACAATATTTTATTTACAATTAGCCAAATCATAAACAACTCAAACATCCAAAATTATTACATTAGAGACTCTCCTTTTTTTCAGCAAGTATTCGAGGGCAAAAATGGTGTGACCATTCAAGAGAGATTTTTATAACCACTAAAAAGTATATGATGGATGTATTTTTATTGAAGTGTAGTTCATGGACAATGTTAATTTCTGCTTACAGCATAGTGACACAGCTATATATACATACGTATACTTTTTCTCATTCTTTTCCATTACGGTTTATCACAGAATATTGAATATAGTTCTCTGTGCTACACTGTAGGATCTTGTTTACACACTCTGTATATACCAGTCTGCATCTGCTAACCCCAAATTCCCAACTCATCCCTCCCCCAAGCCCTCTTCCCTTGGCAACCACAAGTGTGTTGTCTGTGTCTCCAAATCTCTTTCTGTTGCATGCATGCATGCTTTGTAGCTGCTTTGTGACCCCATGGACGATAGCCTGCCAGGCTCCTGTGTCCACGGCAAGAATTTCCCAGGCAAATTTCCTGGGAAAGAAAATTTCCCCGGCAAGAATACTGGAGTGGATCGCCACTTGTTTCATACATAGGTTCATTAGTCATAGTTTAGATTCCATGTGTAAGTTATGCTTTCTGGTCTCTCTCTGTCTGATTTACTTCACCTCAGTTCAATTCAGTCATCCAACTCTTTGCAGCCCCACAGACTGCAGCACACCAGGCCTCCCTGTCCATCACCAACTCCCGGAGCTTACTCAAACTCATGTCCATTGAGCCAGTGATGCCATCCAACCTTCTCACCCTCTGCCATCCCCTTCTCCTTCTGCCTTCAATCTTTCCAGCCTCAGGGTCTTTTCAAATGAGTCACTTCTTCGCCACCAAGTGGCCAAATGTTTGGAGTTTCACCTTCAGCATCAGTCCTTCCAATGAATATTCAGGACGGATTTCCTATAGGATGGACTGGTTTGATCTCCTCAAAGTCCCAGGGACTCTCAAAAGTCTTCTCCAGCACCACAGTTCAAAAGCATCAATTCTTGGGTGCTCAGATTTCTTTGTAGTCTGACTCTCACATCCATACATGACCACTGGAAAAACCATAGCCTTGACTAGATGGACCTTTGTC
>SJYA01000067.1:647850-771217 GCA_006410615.1 Neotragus moschatus | reverse complement strand
CCTAGTTTCTCAGGCAACTGTTTTCAATTTTTTTCACAGCAGCTTCCCAAGACAATTTTCGAAATTCATGTAACCTCCCTATTTGACATCTAAATGTTTTCCATTATTAAATCATTTCAAAGGATGTCATTTCTGGCTACGTAGATTGTTCCAGCAATGGTCCCCTGTGAGTCTCACCTCCCTGGATCCAAGCACTTGGGCAGACCCTTCCCAACCTGCCTCTCGATTTGGTGGCATGACTTGTTTTAACTAATGGGATAGAAGCAAACAAGTCAGGAAGGGGCTTGCAAGTGGGGCTTGGCCCCCATGCACTTTGGAACCCCGAGGCCACCACCATATGTTACAGACTGAATGTCTATGTGCCACCCTCACCCTAAGCCCCTGAAAGTCACATGCTAAAGCCCTGACACCCAAAGTGATGGTATTAGGAGGTGGGGCCTTTGAGAAGTGATCAGGTTTAGATTAGTTCATGGCGGTGGGACGCTTGTGAGAGAATTAGTGCCTATTAAGGGCACCAAGAGAAGAGAAATGGAGCTCCCTTTGCACATGCTTAGAGGAAAGGCCTCGTTCATCGCTCTGCTGCATCGGATTCATCTTTCTCTCTCTCATGGTGAGAAACTCTCCGAGACTTGAAATCCACCAGTTATTGTCCCTTCCCCATTCTAAAAAACAAACAAAAAAAACCTTTCTTTTTCCACAGTGGCTTTTAAAAAGACATCATGATTTGTTGCAAGTGAAAAAAAATTTCTACAAGCCACCCATGCTTACCATGATTTTCTATTCATTCCCCAAACTTAAGTAATCCTGTTCTTGGAGCTGTAACCCCTTTCCCATCTGCTAGATTTCATTAATGAGCTGTTGGAGTCTTGTCCACTTGAGACAGAACTTGATCCTGTGACATCTCCGTTTCAACTATTAAGTCTTATTTAAACCTAAGAAAAGGTCTATAAGCCCTTATTTCTTTCAGAATGTCATTTCATCTATTAGGAAGAATGGATTGCCCGAGCATGTCTATGATATAAAATTGATTTTATCACCACTGTAAAAGCTCAACTTTCATTTAAATCTGGAGGCAAAACAAGCAGCAGCATGTATGGGGTGACGGATATTTACAGTTCCTGGGGTTTTGAAAGGGAGAGTGCTTTGATGTTCAACTCACGTTACCCTAAATACCCCAAATCCTATAGACTAATGATCAAATATCCCAGTAAAACTGCATGTCGGCTGGAGGAAGCAGGAGGGAACAGAGAGAAGGTCAAGCTCACCAGGCATATCCAGCCCAAGAATCTAAATACACGCTCAGGTGAAAAAGCCAGTTTCCCATGACAAAGCCATAGGCATTTCTGTGACAAAGCAAAGACACCCCATAGGAATCAAAATCTTGATCAGAAGACTCACCAGAAGCCAAACAGGTGTACAGTGTCCTACAATTCAGAGATGTGCACCAAAACCTTTCAAATACATATAAATGTACACAAAGCTATTTCCAGGACTGTACTCTATGGACATAACTGGACTCTTGCACAAAGAATATGCAACATGAATGTTCACGGTATTTTTAGTGATAAAAACTAGAATTCTTACTGTCCTTCAGCAGGGAATTGGGTATTTAAATTACAGTAAATCACAGTCCATCCATTAAGATGAATTACTATGTAGTTATGACTCAGAGTGATACAGATCTATTTATAATGTGATAGGAAAATGTCCACAAATTGTATCATAAAAGATAAAATTCAGATTAATAAAACAGAATGAATAAAATAGTATGAACCCACTGTGTATGTGTGTCTGCATACATGCGTATATTCAAGAACCTAGTCAGTTCACAAGCCAAAATGCTAACATCTTAATTGAAAGTGAGAGTGTAATAATTAACCAGTGTCTAAATCTCAAGGCAAGGGTACCAGGCAGAAAACACCAGCACAGGTTAGAACACAACACAGGATGTTCTGTTTAAGATGAAGACATTGAAATCAGAAATGAAGGAACTCTTAGGAACAGACCAGGAAATCCCAAATGGCTCTCAGAAAAAGAGATTAAGTCCTGAAGCTAAAGAGGATGGAGCAATCTGTTAGAATCCTACTGGATTAAAAAACCCAACTTTGGTCTGGTCTGAGTATAGAGCACATTGAAACTGCATGAAAAGTCCAGGTTATGTTCTATGGTGGTCCCTGATTTTAAAATATGAAGAATCCTGGATTTAGGTTTTTAAACATGTGCCATGCCTCCCTCTGTGCTGTGCTTAGTCGTTCAGTTGTGTCTGACTCTTTGCGACCCCATGGACTGTAGCCCGCCAGGCTCCTCTGTCCATGGGGATTCTCCAGGCAAGAATACTGGAGAGGGTTGCCATGCCCTCCTCCAGGGGATCTTTCCAACCCAGGGATCAAACCCAGGTCTCCTGAATTGCAGGCGGGCTCTTTATCACCTGAGCCACCAGAGAAGCCCAACCTGAGAGTAACTGGCTGAACAGACTAGCGCTATGTGAGCGCGTGGAGACTTGAGATGCTGAGGAACTGCAATGCTTTTTTGTTGCTGTTAAAGCTTCAGACTCCACCGACAAATATATCACTCATATGTGGAATCTATTTTTTAAAAAAAGTAACACAAATGAACTTATTTACAAAGCAGACTCACAGATTTCAAAAACAAACGTATGGTTACTAAAAGGGAAATGTGACAGGGAGGGATAAATTAGGAGTTTGGGATTAACATACACACACTAAGTGTCAGTCGCTCAGTCGTGCCCGCCTCTTTGCAACTCTATGGACTGCAGCCCACCAGGCTTCTCTGTCCATGAGATTTTCCAAGCAAGGATACTGGAGTGGGTTACCATTCCCTTCTCCAGGGGGATCTTCCCGACCCAGGGATCGAAGCTAGGTCTCCTGCATTGCAGGCAGACTCTTTACTGACTGAGCTACAATGGAAGCCCATAATCACAGACAATCAACAAGGACCCAATGTAAAGCATTGGGAACTCCACTTAGTATTCTGTAATAACCTATAAGGGAAAAGAATCATACAAAGAATGAATATGTGTATGACTGAGTCACTTTGCCGTACACTGGAAAGTAACAACATTGTGCATCAACTATACATCAATAAAAATTTTTTTTTTAAGTCTCAGGCTCTATCAAGAGCAAAAGATAAATGCCATTATCATCTCACGGGTATGTGGAATCTAAAAAACAAACAAACAATAAGCCAAGCTCACGGATACATAGAACAGACTGGTGGTTGCCTGAGGTCAGGTGGAAGATGGGCAGAACAGGTAAAGGACATCAAAAAGTGAATCGCAGGTCTAGGTTCAATGCAGGATGCAGGATGCTTGGGACTGATGCACAGGGATGATCCAGAGAGATGGTGTAGGACGGGAGAGGGGTGGGGAGGTGGGGATTGGGAGCTCATATACACTCGTGGCTGATTCATGTCAATGTATAGCAAAACGAATACAGTATTGTAAAGCAAAACAAACTAAAAATAAACAAATAAATAAAGTTAATAGGAAGCAAAATAAAATAAATTTGAAAAAAAAAAGTACCACTTTCAGTTGCAAAATAAGTCATGGGGACGCAATGTACAACATGGTGAGCACAGTTGACATTATATTGCCTATTTGGAAGTAGCTAGGAGAGTGGATCTTGAAGGTTGTCATCACAAGAAAATAAATTTTATAACTATAGATGGTGATGATGTTAACGACTTACTGTAGTGATCACTTTGCAATATACATATTATGTTCTGTACCTAAAATTAACATAAAGTTATATGTCAATTACACTTCAATTTAAACATACACTAAAAAACTTAAAGGACCACCAAGTCAGCTTTCCCTTGATGGTCATGATAATTATTTAGAAAAACAAAAAGGCATCCTTAAGTATTTTCTCCCAAAACCTCCATCCATCCTTCCATCCCAAAAAGCACAGGACCATCCACTTTTCAATATTTTTTTATTGTTTGACAGGCATTTACAACATTCCATTCATAGACCTAAAAACATAAAAATAGACCTTCTTTCAGCTTATAAAAGAAATATATAAGAACTTTTGACATAGACACGTCATGACCTTATGTACAAGAGACAATGGCACCCTCTCCAAGCACCAGACTTTCCAGCATTTTCAGACAAACCCGTTGCACTGGGTCAGTGGGACTATTAGAAGCCTCCGCTTCAGTTTTCCACCCAGACACAATCGAATTAGAGATGATATGGAACAATGCAGTGATACAAAGGGTATAGAAACCATTCTAAAGCTCTTTAAGAAAATCAGAAGATATAGCAAAAATTTAATAGAATAAAACTTTCAAAAGATCAAGCTCAAAGCCCTGGAAACCCGAAAGGGAAGGGACACGGTGGGGAAGCGGGTAAAGCAAGCGGGGGCACAAGAGCGTGATGTTCTGAACTCTCTATCGTCTGGAAATATAAATTCATAACTGATCTTTATAAAATATAATTCCTAAAGCTATATAAAATTCAGGTCTTTAAAGTACCTACTGATGTGTCAAACACCAAATAGATATTTTCCCCAAAAAGAAAGTTTTCATATTATTTAAACCTTTTTTAGGAAGTGGACATTGTGAAATGGGGAAAAAAAAAAAAAACTATAAACCTTAAAAAAATTTTTTTTGAAAGTGCTTTAAATTGTTTTTGTTCATCTTGTTTGGAAATCTGTTTAGAACATTAGCTGTTTTTTTTTGTTTGTTTGTTTGTTTTGGCATGTTTACCCTGTTTGTTGGCATGAAGAAAATGTTAAATACAAGACATGTTTTTGAAAAGGTTGTTTTGTTAAGAGGTTTGGTTATGGACTATCCGGGAAGGGGTAGGTCATCTATGGATGGAGATGTAACTATGATGGGAAAACCAATGATCACCATGGCAACCCCGTGAAAAGGAGTCTCCCCTCCCCCACCATGTGCAACAGACACACACACTGCCCATTCCGGTGTCACGTTTAATCCAACCAAGCTCCCATCTCAAATAGAGATTCAAACATTAAAAAAAAAAAAAAAAAACTGCTTCTTGGGAAAAAAGCTTCTCCTAAGCATCTTGTTGGCCTTTCATATATAAATATAAAATCACCACATCTCACTCTCTCTGTAAAAGGTAAAATCCTCATTCTTTAAACTCAGTTACACTAACACTGTAAAAGTCTCATCTGTTTTTGCCCCCCTGCATCTCAGATAAAATACAAAAAATAGTGTTTTTTTTAAAGTGATAAATTTGGATCTCTTTTCAAGGAGTTTGGCATCTTTATAACTCTATGCAAAACTAGAACTTCCGAACACCGACATCAAGTCAGACCAGCCATAGACGCAAACAGAAGAGGAAAAAAAGGAAAAAATTTAAAAGGCTCATCAAAACATAAATCTTCACCCTCTCCTCACACATTCTTAAAATACACAGATATTCTCGGACATTTAAGAGGGAAAGGAGAAAGAACACTACAAGCTGTACAGTTTGCTTCGTTTTCCCAACTAGGAAGTGGCTCCTGGATTAATCTCAGATAGAGTCCTTGTTAATTTTTCATGTGCTATCCCTTAAACTAATCTGTTGTACATAGTTCAATTCCTGGGGTAATTTGCTTTCCAGTGCTATAGAATTTTTCTTTCTTATTTTTTTTAAAATTCTTTTAGGCCCTGATTGAGAATAAATAAAAGCCCTTAGTAATAATATACAGAAGCTCAAGCTGATTTGGAATTCTTGAACAATTCTTTCCCATGTGGTTAAAAATGATCAAGTTGGGTGGCTACATGGCTTCAGAACAAAGTCAGCTGCCAAAACTGTTTGTGTGCAAGAGTGCGACTTAAAGGGAGCTTTTTTCCCCCCATCGTGGGTCCCGTTGGGGGAGTGTGGGGGGCGGTGGAGTGGGAGTGTGGGGGGCAGGAGACGTATCTACACGGACTCGCTACGGATGGGGAGAAGGTGACACAGTCAGATCTCAGTGTTCAGCTTGCGGGACGGGGCAAAGTCTTCGCGCCTAACCCAAATGACCTCCTCGCTCGTACCCTCCGGGCCTCCGTTGATGCCCGACAGGGCGGCTTGCTTCTTGAGCTGCGTCATGCGGGATGCGTGGCTGTCCAGGGGCTTCCGGCCTCTCTCCCGCTGCGTGATGGAGGCAGCCTGAAGCCGCTCCTGCAGGTCTCTGTCCGCCGCGGCCCCCTTGGCCGACTCACAGAACTCATCATCGTCACTGAGGATGTCTGTCTCCTTGACGTCATCCTGCTCCTCATACTGAGCAAGATCAAACTGTTCCTCCACCCAGCGGTCAGTGTCCCCGCCACCGGGGGTCTGCTGGGGGTCTTTCTCCGGGCTGCTGGCGGAAATGGCATCGGAGTCAATGGTAAACCTGTTTCGGGCCAGTCGCCGCCTCCTCCTCCCAAGAGACTTGCTTGGGGCGGACACTGCACACACACACAAAAATATAACAATAAACCCCCACATGCTTTACGTGTGATGAAAATCCAGAAAGCAAATACAAGCTAGAGGAAAAGAAAAGACTACAAGATATGAATTTGGGGCCTGGGTATCATCTGGGGCTCAGAGTCCAGTCTGTCTCATGGGGCGGGGAGGGGGGCTTTACCTGGCACAGATGTCTGGACTTAAGAGGATATTCTAGTCACTGAATGGAGGGCAAGGGGGTGGGGGGTGGTGATAGGGATGTGGGTGGGTTGTAGGTTATGGGGAAAAGGGATTTGACTCCCTCTGAAATAAACCAATTCTCTACCAGTGTACCTGGGAGGCAGGTAATACAGATTCCTGCTATCGTCAAGTCCACCACTGACCCTTGGATTAATTAGCACCCTCCTTCCTGACCGCGGCCTGCCGCACAGTGCTCTGAGGATCGCCCAGGGGCTGTCCTAGAGTCATTTAGTAAGGATGGAGATGCTTTCAGCATTTCACTGTCTTTAGAGAAATCACTGTGATGTACCAAGGAGGGAAAAATACTGGTCCAAGTTATACTGCTTTCTGAACGTCACATTTCCTGAGGATCTTCAGGTACCTTAAGGGCGCACCATTGTTTTTGGAGAAACTATAGAAAAGACTGGGTCTCAGAGATGTCAAGTCCTCTTTCTGACAAAACCTCAGGTGAAACTGAGGCTAAAGCAACTTTGAGCCTTAGTCCGTTCCTGACTCTGTTCTATGTATCCCCAATTTCTCCTCCACAAAGCGATTAAACTACTAGTGCCTGAGTGGAATGAGAAAGGAATAACACAACACTCAAGCTGCTGATGAGCAAAGTGCAAAATAAAGTGACTAACAGTTAAGAAAAACCAATCTCTGTATTCTGTATTTTCACCTCACTGCCCTCTAGGAAGTCAGTATTACTAAAAACAAACAAAATATGCCACCCAGTCAAGCAAATAACCACACACACACGACACATGGAAACACTGCCACTCCTCCAGGAACAGTGAAATGTACCGTCACACACACACACACACACACACACACACACACACGACACATGGAAACACTGCCACTCCTCCAGGAACAGTGAAATGTACCATGTGCTTTCCCATGGGGGTGGGGAGCCTAGACACCAATAAGGAGCTGCTTTCCTGAAAGCTATGCCCCGAAATTCATTAAGCTGCTCAGGGCTGCAAGAAGTAAGATGACTATTCATAATTACTGACAAATATAGCCTTGACTTCAAATATAGCAGGTGCAAGGTCAGTAAGCCAGACAGTGGTCTAAATTGGCTCCCATTCCGACCATCCTCTGTCTCAGATCCCTGTGTTTCCATCATCATTCCTCTCATTCAAGGCAGGGAATGAAAAGCACTCCCGGAAAAACAGAAAACAGAAACAATAAAAAAACAGTACTACTCCACTGGAAAGAAGCAAAAATTACTGTTCAATTTTACCTCAATATCATCACAGTGGAGCCTGACTCTCTCCAATCACTATATTAGAACTACCTTAATTCCAAACTGGGATACTGGAAGTATTTGTCAAGGATGTGCTGGCTGAAGTATTTAGGGGTTAGGAGTCTGTATGAATGTCTGTATTCTGAAAACGTGTCAAAAGCAAGATGAATTGATGGATGATAGATGGATATGTGGTAATGAAAATATATAAAAATGTTAATTACAGACAGCAGGTAGAAATGTGTGTAATTCTTTCATTTGTTCTATATGTCTAAGAATTTCCATAAGAAAATGTTGAAACAACAAAAAAAAACTGTGTAGCTGGATCACGGGCAGACATTTGGTGAAGGGAGGCAGAATATTTGCCTTTACTGTTCTATTCAAACAAGAGCAAAAGGAAAAATAAACGAGCTGGGTGTCGTGAATCATGACAATGCGCAATGAAGCATAAGAATCTATCCTTTACTGAAAGAATACATAATAACCTAGCCAGCCTTATGGGGTTCCAAGAGACAATCTTTGACTTGAGTACTGCCATTTTTCACTATTAAGACTGATTAGCCAGTACAGTGCTGACCCACTGAAACACCATTTTCAAATCATCTAATGTGAATGATGAGAGTGAGGAACTTCATAAGCAAAGTGATAAAGACTTTCTTCTGCCAAAAATGAGCCATTAAGCTCTGACATCAAGGCTTTCTCTCTTGATAGTCAAGATAACAGAGTAGGTTGTAGCAACTTTGTCTTCTTTCCAAAGGGATCTCAGCGAGAAAGCTCCTGAGTGTCCCACAGACTACAAATGCTTAGTTTCAAAGTGAATGGAGCTCTAACTTTAGGTTCATCAATTAACCCACCTGGCCAATGACAGGTGGGTTTTCCTGAGGATGGGACACATAGTCCCAATTAAATATATCTGGAAAATGAAAGAAACAAATGAGATAATTCCAAGGTGAAATTCTCTGCTATGAGCTCTAAAGGGATGAGCAAAGCTATTTAATACATGAGGACTCCAGGAGAAATCGTGGATGGGGATGTATGGATACTGGCAAGCCCAGAAGAGTGCTAGGTGTTCACCGTTCCGGGTTTCCAATAAACACTTAGCAATTGATTGAAGACTAGATGTAACTAGCTCCTTTAACATCAGCTAAACTTCAGGTACTTAGAGTGTAATATGCCCTGTCAGCTAGGCAGGTTATGTCTATGAAAACCTTCAACCATTCACAGTGCCATACCTGCCTCTTCAACACAATTGAGAACAGGCAGAAAATTCACCAGAACAGAAGGCGTTTTGGCGAATGCAAAGGAAACCTCTTTTATTGGAATGTTCCCTGCAAAATTTTGGACTGCTTCTTAAGAAAGGAGTGATAAAAATGCTAAATCTTGATGTCTTTAATACCCAAGTGTTATGAAAATATCTTTCTTCCTAGATAGATTTTAATGCCATTTACAGGTGGTAGTATTGATCTTTACTGCTTTAAGGTGATATAATAAGTCCTAAAAGAGTATTTACACTGGGACCATTTAAATTCCAGATTCTTATTTCCTAATAGCAGCTCAAAGCTGCCCCAAATCAACACAGAAACTAAAATTAAAGTTGCAGGCACAGGTAGGGTAACATCTGACGGGTCATCTGGTCTACCAAACATGGCCTCCCTACTGAGAACAAGCCTGGCTGTGTTTCTGGAGGACAAAGCTACCATGTTTTCTCAGAATGGTGGGCTGTGACCTTGCTGAGACATCACACACTGTTTTGTTTTGTTTTGTTTGCTGGACAAAGCTGGCTGTCATGCAAAGCAGCAACTCTCATTTGGCAAGCAGGCTAAGACAGCCCCTCCAAGTAGGAGAAGGTGCTTACTTCCTGGCTCGGCGAATGAGAGGGGGAGCTCACCAGCCAGGAGGAGGAGGGCAGCCAAGGGAGAGCTTGAGGGAGGGCGAAAGGCTTAAATCAACGGAGGGAGGCAAAGGCAGGGAACCTCACACCAGGGAAGAACGTATTCCAACATTAGCCTCCACAAGGCCACATCTAAGTCTTATTCAACAAGGACATCAGTTCTACAGCGGAGTGGGGGTGACGGGGATTTTGAACGTCTGAATCCCCACAGTACCTGCCCTGCTCATGGCCGGCCTGGCCCCTTTCAGCGCACACAACCGCTTTCCTCCGAAAGGGACATATTGCTGGGACGAGGGAAGGCTCTCGGTCTTCAGGAGCTGTCTTCTGTGCTTATCTCGCAGGATGGAATGTACAGCCTTCAGGAAATCCTTTCGGCTCTCTGGGGAGCTATGAAAAGAAGATTTACACGTGTTGGGGAAACAGCACTTAACACACGGTGAACTTCTGATGCTATCAGGTACAGTCAAACAAATATCCCGAGGACCAAAGATGGGAGGCCACCACTCCAATTTCACTGCCAAGGAGCGTTTTCATCGCTGGAGATAAAAACACGTATTTCCTTCCCTTTATGCTTTGTGACTCATCTCCTGCAACCAATTTGGGACAGAGCACCCCATTACTGAATAGATTGATGGAGAGATGGATTTTACGGACAGAGTTGCCAGATTCTGCTCTCAGTACTTAAGGCAGAGCCTTTCATTCTACAGCATTTTCACAAAGGAACCAAGAGATTCTTGCAGCTCTGTAGTGCCCCTGAAATAATGTCCCAATAGCCTGAGCTTCCTCTAATTTGGCCTCCTTGTTAACACATTACTGACTGAGGAATTTCTACAGAACCTAACATCTGTGGCCAGCGATTTACTAGGCTGGCCAAAAAGTTCGTTCAGGTTTTTCATCATATCTTACAGAAAACTTGAACGAACTTTTTGGCCAACTCAATATCATGTAAGTGAAAACTGAAACAACTCCGGTCATATAACATTTGGGCAACAAAAAAGACATATTAATACATCTCTGGTCAGTAATGTTTTAAATATATCAATGCCTCCCAGGGCACATGCCAACATGAAAATATTAAAGCTACATTGTTAAGAACTGGAAAATCTTTCCAAGTCCCAATTCCCAAAGTACATCCTAGGTCAGTTATTTTTCTTGCTAAGATCTCAATATTTTTACCCAGGTAAGTTTTACTCGGTATTCCCTATTAACAATGAATATGGCATCTCTGGGGCAGGCTCATTGGACCCTGTGGATTTAGCAACAAAAACAACAAAATCACAAGCATATTAGCCTAAATAGATGGTGGTAACGGGAGTGCTACACGTGGTAAGGGTGGTGCTAAACCGCACACAGGTTATTTGGAAAAAATTTCTGTTCTAGTTCCAACAGGTTCCCAGGATTTGCATTGATTATTCCCTGTCATCCAACACAGACAGGTAAAGCAGAAATACAGAATACAAGCTTCGAAGTCAAACCCACTGAGTTTGAACTCAAGAGTTCATTTGCTGTAGGGTTTTAGCAAAGTAGCCTCTTTGAGCCTTGACACCTCATTTGTAAAAATGGAATAAATACCTCAGGCTGATTAACTGAAATAATGAAAGAAAGGTGCTTAGCCTAGCTGATGTTTGGTAAATGTGTCTTCTTCCTAAATCAGCAGTCACACTGTAAAATATTGTTAACAGCCATAAAGTATTTATTCTGCAGAGAGTGTGGGCTGCACTTGAGAAAAGTGCAATTCTCAAATTCTCAAGAGCCCAAAGAAAAGGAGGTGAAGGGGGAGCAGAGGGGAACGGGGAGGGGAGAGTAAGAATAAGAAGAAATACGTAGAAGCCCATATCATAAGCTCAGCTTCCACTCCAGAGCTGCGGGTGAGCCCAAGCCACCTGTGTCAGCCTCCCTGGGCTGAACTTTCCCTGCGTGATGATGAATCCCTGTGACACGGTCCCGTGCTCCCCTCCTCCCGGTTAACTCTCCCATCTGTTGCATCTCAGACACGTTACAGTACAAACTGCACCCAAACCCCAAAACCAAACGTTATAAGACAACCATGTCCTTCTAACCTGCCAAATGTACACAGGGGAAGGAAGCCCTCATTCGAATGTTGGATATGTATGAAAATTCCAATTTCCTTTTAGAAAGATACTAAATCGACCAGGTTACTGTCTGTATTCTAATAAAATTAATTGATCCGATGACTCTTACTCAATTAAGTGTTAAGTGCTTTCTCAAATGTACAGGAAAAAGGATATAGCTTCTAAGGATGCACAGGCTGGCCCAGAGAACCCAGAGGGGCTGGGGACACCAAGCACAGTCACACCCCTTCCCCTGGGCAGCACAGCCCGCACTTCACGGCTCCAGGCTCACCTGCAGCACAGGTGGAAGACCCTCTCCGGCCTCCCTTCAGACTCTGACTTCACGTGGACGATTTCACACACGGCATTTGCTTCTGCATCTAGGTAAATTAAAACAAGGATGAAGGAGAGTATGTTTCAAAGAAATTTATTTGCATTTTTATAAAAGCATCTTGCATGCTTTGGTGTCAAGATTAAATAGTGCTGAGCCACCTAAGACCAAAGCAACTTCATTCCTTTCCCGTGATCTCAAGAGGCTAACTGATTGAGAGCTTAATGGGTGCAAAATAAAAGAATGCTTGGAAAATTTCCAGTTGCTAAAATCTCCCTCTGGATGGTCTAAAAGGACAATCAGTCAATCATACTGATGGAAGAACTGACCCTTCAGCTTTACCGCCCGTTTGGCTGAACTATTTTAATTAAGTAATTTGTTGTTTTGGCAACAGTTGGAGGAGATGAAGCCCAAGATTCCAATGTAGGCCAGTGATAAAGAGAGGCAGGCCCTTTCCATCAGCAGGACAGCCTTCCCACTGTGAACAGGCCAGGCACGTCCTGGGGATAAATGGGGCTCCTCTTTCTCAGTCTACCCATAGAGCCCAATCTGAGTGAAGCAAAAATGGTATCTGAGAAGGTAAGAATAAGCTATATTTAGAAGTAATTTCTAAGTCTTTCAGTGCCTGAATATCATATTGTTTTACCATGTTATTCATTATTAGTGTTTATAAGAGACAGTTTATTGCAGGCCCACTGAACTCTGCACATTGTGAAGTCTCATGCTAACCTAGTGGTTCCACATGCTGGTCACAACAAACCCTCATCACGCCCACATTATTTAAATCCAACCATTCACTTTCACTTTTCACTTTCATGCATTGGAAGAGGAAATGGCAACCCACTCTAGTGTTCTTGCCTGGAGAATCCTAGGGACCAGGGAGCCTGGTGGGCTGCCGTCTACAGGGTCGCACAGAGTCGGATACAACTGAAGCGACTTAGCAGCAGCAACTTAGCAGGACCCATATAATGTAAGTTTCACAAGTTCTCCCAAATGCAGACAAAAATCTAGAAATTTCCATCTTCTGATTCTCAAATCCATTGGCATGTACTTCATAAGGAGACGTTGGCTAGTCTTTACAACTCCATGAAAATAAGCTTTCATCTTCATGATTTTAAACTTGATTTGAGTGAAAACCCGAGGATGAGAATGGAATGTCACATTCACAAAGATGGCTTTGTTTTCTAAACTTATGATCTTCACGTACAGTCTTCAAGGAAGGCAAAATTCCTGCCTGAGACGGGCCTTTACAGTGTGCTGTAAACATGGGCTTTTCCGGATATAAACCAGGCACAAGGAAACACAGGAACTAGATAATTCACAACCCAGGGTTGCAAAGTAAGACAACACTAGTATTTAAGAGCCCAAACTTCAAAATACTATTAGAGTTTTTTGTAGACTTAAGATTTCTAGGTTCCTGACAATTCATCTGTAAATCAATTTTACTAATCAAATCAGAGTGAAAAAGCAACAGGGTAAATCTCTGGACCAGAGGGTTTGCCAGACAAATATTCATAAGGCAAATAGTCACCCCCAGTGCATTTACCAGTCGTGGTTTTTGCACTTGAGTTATCTTTGTGGGACGCCTAAGAGCTGTGAAGGAAGCGATTTCCAGTTTAACTTGGGTGAGTAACGGAAGGTTTACCAAATACTGCAGACGGTTTGTCCTCAAGACACTGGATTAGGAAAGAGTTGGTTCTATAAGGACTAGAGCCAATTTTATGGCTGAAGGAGGGGGCAAGTGCAAACGGGGAGAAGCTGAGTGATGCCAGTCAGACAAAGAACTGTGCACTCATGTTAGACGCCAGTGGGAAATGAAAATATCTCCTGCCATGTTAATAAACAAGAAATGTCATAGCCATCAGTGATTTCTGGCCTCCAAAGGTGAATGAGGGCTCCTAAAACTGCATTCCAGAGGATGCCGCCAGCCCCTACAGTGACTGCTGAGGAGCTGGGGGAATGCAAGAAGCAAGGTGGACAGGGAAACAGGGTTGACCCCAGATAGCTGAGGCGCATATGAAAGGAATGCATTCAGTGAGGCCAGAGGCTTGCATCTTCCCATACACAGAATGCTAAATTCTTAACTTGATACCTGATCTTTGATGTTCAGACTGCCTGCTCCCTTCGAGGCAAACTTGTATATAGCCTGACTTCCCCTCTTGTCTCCTTGAAGCAGGTTTCTCAGAGCTATTGAGGTGCTGTATCCTGGGCTTGGAGTCCTAAACTTTCCCACCAAATGAAATAACTTGTCTACCTTCAGGTTGTCACTATGCTTTTTCGTCGACACCAGCAACACAAAACATAAGTCCAGATGACTGTGCGCCTGTGGAGGCCCACTTTCTCAGCCTCTCTTCACCACCAGAGAGCTGCACCTGCTGTCCAGGTGAGACAGGGATCAAAGTGTTCCAAGAGTTTCCACTTGACTCCAAAGCTGCTCCTTCCAGGGTGCACCTGGGAGAACCGCCGCTAACTGTTCCTTCCCAATGTAGCCTCAAATGAAGCCCTGGATGGGCCCCGAGTCACAGAAACACTGCTATTCTAAGTCAGTACCATGCTGACATTCGCCTCTCTTCCCATGCACTAAAGCACCATCTAATCAAGTACTGAGTTGGACAAAACGTTCAAGACTGTCCATAGCGTCTTACTGAAAAACCGGAACAAACTATTTGGCAAACCCAATACAGTCATCACTACCTGACAACTGGCTTCACGGATATTTGGGAAATAGAAGAAGAAGTGACATTTCATGCTTATACAAAGATAAAGATTTTTAATGCTTCAGGAAAAACAAAATGTATTCAATGGCTTTTTTTGTGCTTTCGAGGCCTTTCGGGGTCTCTCAGTTAATAGTCCAGTAAGTTATTTACATGGGCTTTATCTGCTCACAGTCTCAAAGATTCTTTCCAGAAGTACAAGACTCAACTCACTGCTTAGATGTGTCACTGTAAAGTTACTAATATATACAACAGAATAAACAGAAGTACTTGGAACAGCAGTAAAGGCATGACGTCCATTCACTTAGATCATTTAACAAATAGTTGGGCAAATAAGAGGCAATGAAGAGATTGAGGGAAAGGAGACACAAGCAAAGAAGAAAAAAGTCGGTGGAGTGGTTGGAGCCACGAGTGTGGATTCAGAGAAACAGCGCATCCATAGAAAGATGTACCCAGCCCATTTCAGAGTTTACCTGCACTTGCCAAAGCGCGAACCTGCAGAGCCTCAGTAGGAATCATGTGTCGAAATCGGAAGGGGTCCCAGTCCTCGTAAATTGAAAGCCTGTGTGATCCTACCTGTACGGAGAGAAGGAACCAGGTGCGTGAGATCCATGTCTCAGTCTGGACCAGACCCTCACACTTTCTAAACCAGTGACGCTGCAGACAGAACAGCCCTGCGGTTAGGGGGTGAGGGACTAGGAGTGTAGGATTAGCAGAGGCAAACTATTATAAACAACAAGGTCCTAGTATATAGTATGGGGAGCTGTATTCAATAGCCTGTGATAAGCCATATGGAACAGGATAAGAAAAGGAATGTCTATATGCCTGTAACTGAGCCGCTTTGCTGTGCAGCAGACACTGGCACAATGCTGTAAAATCAACTGTACTTCAAAAAATAATAAAACTTAAAACATTACTAAAACTAAATTTGATTTTAAAAAATTAAGTTGTTTTAATTTTCAAAATAAAAACAGCAACACTGGAATCCTGAGCTGCCCCCTACCAGCCCCATGAGCACTTCTGTTCACCCACAGCAGCAAGCCAGCGGCCAGGTGACAAGTCTGCGGAGGGTGTGCAAATGAGCTTGTTAACCAAATTCAGGCTAAAGAAAGACACAAGGAGAAGGAGAGAAGGGACCCCAAAACAAGAACAGAGGAGGGACAGGAAGAACAGGGAGGGGATAAAAACAGTGTTGGAAAGTTCTGGCCATGGTAGTTTCAACAGTTATTTACTGGGTTGGCCAAAAAGTTCACTCAGGTTTCCCCATGTTGTGGAAAAACCCCAACGAACTTTTTGGCTAACCCAGTATTTTATGCTCTAAATGTGAGCCGCCTACAGGATGGGCAATTTCCTCAAATGCTCCGTTAACACCTTAAAAAAAGAAAAAAATCATAAAACATTCAGGCCTGACAAAGGTTCAGAATTATAATCACACAGAGCCAACTGAGAAACAGATAGAAAGGGGAGTTGCTTTGAAACTGTGGGTGAAAGAAAAAGTCTTACAAGTTTCTTCTTCTGTTTGGTGCCATCTTTGTAGACAAGGACCACAGCAGTTTTGAAGACTGGAAAAACATAAAATGAAGGCGGTTATGGCACGTAAGGCGTTGGGTTTTCCCCTTCTTCAACAGCTTGTGGTAACAAACACTACAGTTATGAAGAGGACAGAGAGTCCCCATGAATGAGCTCCCCTTCTACCCTCCACTCCCTCAGCACATCTGAGAGACACAAAAGCCTGTTCAGACAAAATTTTCCAGGTCCCAGATAATACAGGAAGCCTATACAGATGGAAATAAACCCTCCTACCCCACTGGAAACTTTGGGGTAAATATATCTTTCAACTACTCTCTCTTCAAGCTTCAAACTTCAGCTTATACACATTTAACAAAAATGTGCTAGTTTATAGCAGTTGAAGGAACAAGGCAAACCTCAATAATAATCATAGTGCTTAAGGTAACTTCTCTTTCTGTAAATCAAAATGATATTACACAGTGCTCATAATTCAGAAAGTGTAATTCTTTTAGACCTGAATAAATAAAAATTGGTTTACTAAGAAGAAATGCAATTCCACTTCTTCCAAACAGGATGAATCATATAAGCCATTTCAGGACTTCTCCAGGAGTCCAGTGGTGGAGACTTAGCCCTCCAACTGCAGGGCATGCAGGTTTGACCCTTGGTAGGGGAGCTAAGATTCCACATGCCTCTATGGCCAAAAAACCAAAACACAAAACAGGGACAACACTGTAACAAATTTAATAGCCTTTAAAAATATGGAGGACAGGAGAAGATGAACCAAACTGAGAGAGAAGCATTGAAATATATACAGTACCATATGTAAAACAGAGAGCTAATGGGAAGCGTTATATAACAGGGAGCTCAACCTTGTGCTCCGTGACAACCGAGAGGGGTGGGATGGGCTGGGAGGGGAGCTTAAGACGGAGGGGACGTGTGCATGCCTGTGGCTGATTCGTGTTGATGTATGGCAGAAATCAACAAAACATTGTAAAGCAGCTGCCCTCCAATTACATACAAACTTTTAAAAAAGGTTTTAAAGATGGTCCACATCAAAAAAAAAAAAAAAAAAAAAAAAGCTGCTTTTAGAAGCTAGGAGTGTGTTGTTTTATTCTTATATTCTTTGGGGGCGAAGTGGAGGGGAGGCGGTAGAATGGTGTTATGCATAGTCTTCCATGGAATACCTTAAGCAATGCCAACTCATTTAACACTCAGTGATTCTAACTCCTCCTGGAAGAAGAACCAGTGGCCAGCACAACAGGGGTGACCCCAATCCATCGCTGGCTCTCTGAATCAGGGTCTCTGTCTCCCTTCACACTCTGACCCCGAGTCACAGGAGGGACCCCATCAGTACACAGAGGGGGCACCCTTGGGTACCAGAAACAGAATTCTCAGGGACAGGCCGCCAGGCTGTCTACAGACCAACCCAGTGTGTCTGGTTCCCTTTTCATCCTACCCCGTTAGGACGGGTCAGGCTCTCCACAGTGGGAAAACAGGGGATAGGGTACAAAGAAAGGGATCCCAGCCACTGAGTCTGGGCTGTCTAAGCACCTGACTTCATAAAAACCCCAGAGGTTACACCGTGAGGTTTCCACTGACCCCAGGAAGCCACAGCAGCTCTGACGGAGGACGTGTACTAGTGCCTAAGGAGGCCCTTGGTTCTGACCACGAAACCTTCAGAAATCACAGTGGCCAGGACAGCAAATCCCTTTAAAAGTGAGGGAGCTCCCCTCCAGCAGAGGGCGAGGGTGCCATTGACCTTCATCTCCAAAGACCCACCACCTCCTTGGGACCAGAGCTCAGTGAAACTGTTGCCATACTACCGGCCTGCCTCAGTTTACCTGGACCATCTAGGATCATCGTGGGAGGAGTGGACCTCAGCCTGGCCTGTGAACACCTCTGCCTTGATCCCTCCCTGATCCACGGGGTGACGCTCACTCAACCAACTCCAGTGTTGCCCATCCCTTCGGACACAGCCTTGACCTTCAAAACTCCTGGCTGCCCTGGCCAGCCGAAAACACTCGCTGCGCATCCCAGGGTGAAGCCTGAACAGACGATGTCTGTTCATCTTTTAAAGGTGATGATCATCAGCCCTGAGCACAAACTAGCCTTCCTGGGAGTAAAAACATCAAGGCGCTCTGTTGGCAGCCGGCCAGCTTCAGTTTCAGAAGAAAGGCAGCACCATTTCCTGAGATCAGAGGTTCCAACGGAAACAAGACAATCGTGCTTTAACCCCAAAGCTGCCTGCTCAGTGCTAATTACTTCCCTCAGAGCAGCTCTTCCTTGTTTCAAAAATGCATTTCTAAGGCTCTGTTAGTTCTGCCTTGCTATGTAAAAATCACACCGAAACTGCCAACATGTCACCTTTTAAGGACTGGGAATCATAAATATATATATATATATATATATATATATATATAGTTCATTATAATGACAATAGTCTGTTTATACGTGCTCAGTCACTTCAGTCATGTCTGACTCATTGTGACCATATGGACTGTAGCCCGCCAGGCTCCTCTGTCCATGGGATTCTCCAGGCAAGAATAATGGAGTGGGTTGCCATGCCCTCCTCCCGAGGCAAACACACACACACTGCCCCTGACCTGGGCTTGTGTCACAAAAGCCCCAAACCTTAAAACTGGCATTTTCCTGGACCTTTTCTATCACAGATTGGCAAGCTAGGGCCCAGCCCACCAGTGTGGTGCCCATTTGTTCACATACTGTCTATGGCTGCATCTGGCTACATANCCTCCCGAGGCAAACACACACACACTGCCCCTGACCTGGGCTTGTGTCACAAAAGCCCCAAACCTTAAAACTGGCATTTTCCTGGACCTTTTCTATCACAGATTGGCAAGCTAGGGCCCAGCCCACCAGTGTGGTGCCCATTTGTTCACATACTGTCTATGGCTGCATCTGGCTACATATGGCCTCTGGGTCTGCAAAGCCTAAAATATTTATTCTGTGGCCTTTCACAGAGTAAGTTGCCAACCTCCTGGTTTCTCCCACTCATATGATTTCCTTATTCTAAATCTGTTTGTTTCTAATAGCAGAAAGAAAGAAAGAAGTGAAGCCTCTCAGTCGTGCCCGACTCTCTGCGACCCCATGGATAGTGGCCTGCACCAAGCTCCTCTGTCCATGGGATTTTCAAGGCAAGAGTACTGGAGTGGGTTGCCATTTCCTTCTCCAGGGAATCTTCCCAACCCAGGGATCGAACCCAGGTCTGTCACATTGTAGACAGACGCTCTACCATCTGAGCCAGCAGGGAAGTGACTCTATCAGCAGGGAATCTGTGAAATATAGGAAACAGGTATGAAAATTTCAATGCTAACCTCTGGTGTGGTTCACCTGTGCTCAGAATCAACAGACAAGGAGAGAGATGGTTTAGGTCGTTTCCTTTAGAATCCTGCATCCCATAAATGACCTACTAAGAAGCATCAGAAAGCTCCCAGACCTCTCCGCGCAGTGGCTAAGGATCTGCCTGCCAGTGCAGGGGACACGGGTTCAATCTCTGGTCCAGGAAGATTCCACATGCAAGGAACTCCTTAGCCCATGTGCCACAAGGATTGAGCCTTTGCTCTAGAGCCTGGGAGCTGGAAATACTGAAACCTGCACGCCCTAGAGCCTGTGCTCTGCAACAAGAGAAGCCGCTGCAATGCGAAACCCACGCCCTGCAGCTAGAGAGTAGCCCCTGCTCTCCACAACCAGAGAAAAAGCCTGCATAGCAGCAAAGACCCAGCGCGGTCAAAAATAAATAAATAGGGATAAACAGGATCTCTCCCCTGCCAAAAATACCTACTCCTATCAAAAACCACCAGCATGTAAAACTACCCCACTAACTCCTTTGAATAGCATACTTAGTAACATGTCTTTTTACACTTATATGCTTACTTTCAATTAGATGGTATCAACAGCTACAGTAATGACTCTTTGGAATTTTTAGGGATATCACTAAGGTTTTCAATGAAGGCTGAGGGATCTAACTAGGAAATCCAATTAATCTTTGTATTAGACATTCTGATTTTAATACCACTAGGATGTTCCACTTGGGTATGAACTGTTCACATCATACAAGAAAAGAAGAGTTCAGTTTAAAAAGCAGTAAACAGAGAGAACAAGATGGCAGAGGAGTTGGTGGATGTGGAGTTCCTCTCTCTGCATGGACACATCAGGAACACACCTTCAGGCACAGAAGTGCATGCAGAACACCAGCTGAGGGCGGGCAGGAGTACCTGACCAGCAGAAAAGAATATATAGAACCATGCAAAACTCAGTAGGAGGAAGGAACTAGGGGGAAAAACAGGAGTGTTAGAAGCACTGGACCTGCCCTTGGCGGGTGGGGGTCCAATGCTGGCATCAGGGCAATTGTCTGAGTCAGAGGAGAAACATTTAAGGGTGAGAGTGAAACAGCTGATCTGCGGCAGCCTAAATGGAATGAGAAGCAGACAGTCCTTCCACAGCCATGCATACCCCAGACAGGGACGCAGGTCCCCTGGAAGGTGCAGCGGCTGGGAGCTGGAGTTTAGGGATTGTGGAGCAATCCTGCTCCCTGTGGAGCAGGGCGAGGGCTGCTGTTGACTGTGGAGAGAAAGATCGAGGGGATGTGAGGGAGGAGACTGGAGACTGTGGTGGGAAATGCATGTAGAGGAAAGCTGGGCAGCCATGGAAGCAAGGCAATACTGCTGAGTCAGCGTAGGGGGTGGAGCCATCACCACAGCCTCTCTCCCCCAACAGGCCGGCAGCTGAACAACAGAGAGGCTGGCCCATCAAATGCCTGAGGCACTGAACTAGAGAGTAGGACCCCACCAAGGGTGCCCGTTTGAGTGCCTGACACACCAAACTACAGAGTAGGACCCCACCCAGGGCGGCCCCTCTATGTGCTTGACATGCTGAACAACAGAGAAGGACCCCAGGCAAGGAAACCCTGTAAGTGTCTGAACTGGTAGAGCTATGGAGAAAGACTGGCCAAAGAAGCATTCCGATCACCAGGTACAAGAGGCTTGGGAAAGGACTCTGATAGCGCCATAGCTCCTGTGGCGGAGGTAGTCTGTGTCCCTGCACACTTGGCACTGCCAGGGTCCCCGCAAGCCAAGCAGCTGCACCACCTTCATGCTCATCAACTCTCACTGGGGCAGAGCTGCCACAGGAAAAAAGTCTTGTGCCTATGTAGGGTCACTTCGGTCGTGTCTAACTCTTTGCAATCCTGTAGACTGTGGCCTGCCAGGCTTCACTGTCAGGGGGGTTCTCCAGGCAAGAATCCTGGAGCGTACTGGCCAATACTGGTTTCCATACCCTTTTAGACCACTATATTTCCTGCTGCCGACCTGGTGCTGCCAGAACCCCTGTGAGCCAAGGAGCTGTACCACCTTCACATCTGGCCCTCATGGGGCACACCCAAGTCCTCCAGGTCAGCCTCAGGAGCAAACCTCAGTGGACGACCCACATGCAAAGGTGGAAATAAAACCACAATTGAAACCCAGGGCAATGTGACTAACGAAGAAGACCCAAACATTCCCACAAGCTGTACAAGCTGCAGATTAAATCCACACAATCAACTAGACAGACTGTGTCTATGAAATATATAAAAGGACATTGAGAGCTCTCACAAAAGAAAACGCACTAATTCTGATAGCTGTGGATATTGGAGGCAAGAACACAAAGGAACAGGACCAGATTAGAATCTGAGCTGACCCCACAGCAGATCCAGAGATCAGCACAGTGTTGGAGGGCTTCCTGGGGAGGTGAGGTGGACTGTGACCCTCAGCAAGGGAAAGGACTCTGACAGCAATGACAAGAAAAACATTTATTATTCTTCTGTTTTGACTTGTTCTGTTGATTCTTTAGGATCTTTTTCCGCCCCCCCTGTGGTAGCTGTCAATTTTATTGGCACTATGAAATCTAACTAAGCTTTTGAGCTTTTTTTTTTTTTGGCCACATTTTTTGTTGTTTTTATAAACTCTGCCTCTACTTTGGGGTTTTGCAGTTCTGTGGAGTTTTCTTTTTTTCTCTCTCTCTCTTTTTTTNAAAGAATTAAAGAATAAACATACAAACAACACAGTTACTGGAATTAAAAATACTCTAAAAGGAATCTATAGCAGACTATCTGAAGCAGAAGAACGAATCAGTGAGCTGGAAGATAAAATGGTGGAAATAACTTATAAAGTAAAAAAGAATGGAAAGAACTGAGGATAGTTTCAGAGACCTCTGGGACAATATCAAACACACCAACATTCGAATGCAGAAGAATGCACCTTCTTCTCAGGTGCACATGGAACATTCTCCACGATAGACCGCATCTTGGGTCACAAATCAAACTTCAGTAAATTGAAGAAAACTGAATTCGTATCAAGCATCTTTCCTGATCACAATGCTATGAAACTAGATACCACTTACAAGGGGGAAAAATGTAAGGAAAACAAACACATGGAGATTAAACAACACATTTCTAAATAACGAACAGATTACTGAAGAAATCAAAAAGGAAATCAAAATATTTCTAGAAACAAATATCAATGAAAGCATGACAACTCAAAACCTATGAGATGCAGCAAAAGCCGTCCTAAGAGGGAAGTTAATAGCAATACAATCCTACCTCAAGAAATAAGAAAAACATCAAATAGACAATCTAACTTTACACCTAAAACAACTGGAAAAAGAATAAAAACACCCAAAAATTAGTAAAAAGAGAGAAATCAGAATGATCTGACCAGAAAGAAATGAAAGAAACAATAGTAAAGATTAGTAAAACTAAAAGCTGGTTCTTTGAAAGATAAACAAAATTGACAAACCTTTAGCCAGATTCATCAAGAAAAAGAGAGAGAAGAATCAAATGAACAAAATTAGAAATGAAAAAGGTTACAACAGACAATGCAGAAATACAAAGGATTATAAGAGACTATTATGAACAATTGTATGGCAATAAAATGGATAATCTAAAGAAATGGACAGATTCTTAGAAAAGATCAATCTTCCAAGACTGAACCAGAAAGAAATAGAAATTATGAACAACCCAATTACAAGCACTGAAATGGAAGCTGTGATCAAAAATCTTCCAAAACACAAAAGCCCAGGACCAGATGGCTTCACAGGAGAATTCTATTAAAGATTTATAGAAGAGCTAATGCTTATTCTTCTAAAACTCTTTCAAAAAATTGCAGAGGAAGGAACACTTCCAAACTCATTTTACGAGGCTACCATCACCCTGATACCAAAACCAAACAAAGACAACACACAAAAAGAAAACTACAGGCTAATATCACTGATGAACATAGTGCAAAAATCCTCAATAAAATGTTAGCAAACAGAATTCAGCAACACATCAAAAAGCTCATACACCATGATCAAGCTGGGTTTATTCCAGGGATGCAAGGATTCTTCAATATATGCAAATCAGTCAGTGTGATACACCATGTTAACAAATTGAAAGATAAAAACTATATGATAATTTCAATAGATGCAGAAAAAGCCTTTGACAAAATTCAGCACCCATTTACGATTAAAACTCTTAAAAAAATGGGCATAGAAGGAACCTACCTCAACATAGTAGAGGCCATCTATGATAAAGCTACAGCAAACATTTTTGTCAATGGTGAAAATCTGAAAGCATTTACCCTAAGATCAGGAACAAGACAAGGGTGTCTACTTTCACCACTTTTATTCAACATAGTTCTGGAAGTCCAAAGTCCTAGCTACAGCAATCAGAGAAGAAAAAGAAATAAAACGAATGTAGTTTGAAAAGAAGTAAAGCGCCCACTGTTTGCAGATGACATGATACTGTACAGAGAAAGCCCTAAAGATAGTATCAGAAAATTACTAGAGCTAATCAGTGAATTCAGCAAAGTTGCAGGATACAAAATCAATACACAGAAATCACTTGCATTTCTATATACTAACAATGAAAAATCAGAAAGAGAAATTAAGAAATCAAACTCATTCACCATTGCAACAAAAAGAATTAAATATCTAGGAATAAACTTACCTAAGGAGACAAAAGAACTGTACACAGAAAATTATAAGACTCTGATGAAAGAAATCAAAGATGACATAAACAGATGGAGAGATATTCCAAGTTCCTGGGTAGAAGAATCAATATTGTGAAAATGACTATACTACCAAATGCAGTCTATAGATTCAATGCAATCCCTATCAAATTACCAATGACATTTTTCACAGAATGAGAATAAAAAATTTCACAATTCATATGGAACCACAAAAGACCCTGAATAGCCAAAGCAGTCTTGAGAAAGAAGAATGGAGCTGGAGGAATCAACCTTCCTGACTTCAGATTATACTAGAAATCTACAGTCATCACTACAGTATGGTACTGGCACAAAAACAGAAATATAGACCAATGGAACAAGACAGAAATCCTAGAAATAAACCCATACAGTCATGGATACCTTATTTTTGACAAAGGAAGCAAGAATATACAATGGGGCAAAGACAGCCTCTTCAGTAAATGGTGCTGGGAAAACTGGACAGCTACATGTCAAAGAATGAAATTAGAACACTTCCTAACAGCATACACAAAAATAAACTCAAAATGGATTAAAGACCTAAATGGAAGACCAGAAACTATAAGACTCCTAGAGGAAAATATAGGCAGAACATTTGATGACATAAACCAAAGCAAGATCCCTCTATGGCTCACCTTCTAGAGTAATGGAAATAAAAACAAAAGTAAACAAGTGGGACCTGACTGAACTTAAAAGCTTTTGCAGAGCAAAGGAAACTACAAGCAAGGTGAAATGACAACCCGCAGAATGGGAGAAAATAATAACAAATGAAACAACTGACAAAGGATTAATTTCCAAAATATACAAAAGCAGCTCATACAACTTAATGTCAGAAAAACTAACAACCCAATCAAATAGTGGGAAAAAGACCTAAACAGACATTTCTCCAAAGAAGACATACAGATGGCTAACAAACACATGAAAAGATGCTCAACATCATTCATTATTAGAGAAATGCAAATCATAACTACAGTGAAATATCACCACACACCAGTCAGAATGGCCCTCACCAAAAAGTCTACAAACTTTTGCTGGAGAGGGTGTGGAGAAAAGGGAACGTTCTTCCACTGCTGGTGGGAATGTAAACTGATACAGCCATTATGGAAGACGGCATGGAGATTCCTTAAAAAACTAGGAATCAAACCACCATATGACCCAGCAATCCCACTCTTAGGCATAAACCCTGAGGAAACCAAAATTGAAAAAGACACATGTGTCCCATTGTTCATTGCAGCAGTATTTACAACAGCTAGAACATGGAAGCAACCTAGATGCCCATCGACAGATGAATGGATAAAGAAGTTGTGGTACACATACACAATAGAATATTACTCAAGCATAAAAAGGAACACCTTTGAGTCAGTTCTGATGAGGTGGATGAACCTAGAACCTATTATGCAGAGCTAAGTGAGTCAGAAAGACAAAGATAATGATCATATTCTAATGCATATATACAGAATCTAGAAAAATGGTACTGAAGAACTTACTTACAGGGCAGCAGTGGAGAAATAGACATAGAGAATAGACTTATGGACATGGGAAGAAGGGAAGAGAGGGTGAGATGTATGGAAAGCATAACAAGGAAACTTATATTGCCATATGTAAAATAGATTGCCAACAGGAACTTGCTGCATGGCTCAGGAAACTCAAACAGGGGCTCTGTACCAACCTAGAAGGGTCAGATGGAGAGGGAGATGGGAGGGAGGGTCAAAAGGGAGGGGACATGTGTATACCTATGGCTGATTCATGTTGAGGTTTGACAGAAAACAACAAAAGTCTGTAAAACAATTATCCTTTTATTAAAAAATAAATTAAAAAAAAAAACAGTAAACAGCAAAACTTTCCCTCTTCCATCCAAAGAAAGATAAGAGAAGGAAGGTGAATGGAAATATTAATATTAGATTTCATTTATACTATTACTCGCCTATGAATCTTCTAGGGGGAGGCTACGAAATGACACAGCCTAAAACAAAAGCAAGAATACCGGTCACTGATCAGCACTGATCATTTTATACTCAGGAACAACACACATGCTGTACAAGCATTTACACAACAATGAGCCATATTCCCTGAATTACACACAGTGGGCTAACTCACAGCTTTTCTCTTTCAAAAAAGCATTTTCCAGTAAAACAGCATGAGATTTCTAATTGTGGCAACTACATCCATCAGAACTAGTTTATTGACAAAATAATCCTTGACTCAGGGAACTCAAACGGGGACTCTGTGACAAGCTAGAGAGGTGGAATGTGGGAGGGAGGGGACATATGTATACCTATGGCTGATTCATACTGATGGATGCAACGGACATGAACTTGGGCAAACTTTGGGAGATGGTGATGGACAGGGAGGCCTGGCGTGTTGTAGTCCCCAGGGGCGCAAAGAGTCGGACACAACCAGGCAACAGTCATGAACAACAACATGGCAGAAACTAACACAATATCATAAAGCAATCACCCTTCAATTCAAAATAAATCAAAGAAAATAATCCTTCATAAACATCTTACAACTTGCTAGAATTACCAGTGTGGCTGACAAGCACCTTGTAACTCATCAAGGCACCCAGTGGCGCCGAAACAGATGAGCTGAACCCTGAACCCTGGCATCACAAACAGCAACACAGAGTCAGGGAGAGAACAAAAGATCTCGGATTGGGGGCTCAGATACAGAGACGGTTTTAATGTGCTGATTTTTCTTTCACCATTTTCAAATGATATCCGGAGCAGCAGCTTAAAAAACATCTTTTCCTGCCTATGTGTCTACACCTGGGTGAGACACACACAACAGGGGGGCCACGCTGGTCATACTTAGCTGGAAGGTGTAATTTAGTATCGGTGACATGTTAGTGGCCACAGCAAGAAGACAAAGTAGATAACTTATGTAAGTATACTTTAATAAACTGTGTCTTGGAAAAGAAATGTTAACTTATTTCAAAAGATAAGCCAGCCTCCCTCTGCCCCTCCAAGCCCTTTGCTGACACATACCAAACGCTGCCAATTCGGGCTCCTTTTTCCACTTGCCCAGCGAGGCGGGTGGGTTTGGCCAGATGACGGTGGTATGCAACAGCAGGTCTCCCATGCTCAGATCTGCAACCTGAAATCCAGGGCAAAGCTTACTGGGTAATGTCAAAAACACTCAAGATATTCACGACATTTTAAAATTCGACAGGCTGGTGTCAATGTGACTTCATGAAAAATGCCTCTAAATAATGTCTTCCGTCTGGTCATCTTTTCCCCCTTTATTCTGTGTTTGCATATCAGAATTCCAAGAATATGGTGGCCAAAAGATACAAACAGGGCTTCTGAGATTCACTTGCAGTAAAGCTATCAAAGGGCTTCCCTAGTGGCTCAACAGTAAAGAATCCGCCCACACAATGCAGGAGGCTCCGTTCGATCCCTCGGTTGGGAAGATCCCCTGGAGAACAAAATGGCAACCCACTCCAGTATTCTTGCCTGGGAAATACCATGGACAGAGAAGCCTGGCAGATACAGTCCACGGGGTCGCAAGAATTGAATACAACTTAGCAGCTCAACAACCAAAGACCTGTCAAAACTGATGAATAAAATCATAGAGGTTTGGTGTTTCAATAATTACCCAAGGGGAAACAATGGTCATCCATGACGAAGATCCAGGAAACTACAGACACTGCCACCTGTGAATTTAAGTCCCTTTGGAGCAAGGGTCATCTGGGAACCAGTGCAATCTTTACTTTATTTCTTCTTCTTCTGACTCATTTTAACAAAGACTTCATTTCACTTTAGAGAAGGAAAAAGAAGTCAACTGAGGTGCTGGGAGATTGTTCTTTAAGCTTGTACAATGTGAGCTCTGGGGTCCTTAGAAACTGCAAGGTCTACTCTTGCAGCCTCAAAGGTCAAATGCTAAGCCATCTCAGATGGACAAAGTCCTCTTCTCCTTACGGAAGCATGAGAATCCTCAGTTTCCACCAGTGTCCATGCCTGACAACTGTCATGTGTGTCTTTTCACTGGAGCCGTTGACCACTTTGACGTCTATCAAAATCCCATCCTCCCCACTGAGCAACCTAATCACAGGTGCAAGGATCATCTGGTCCCTCCATGTGGCTCCCTGTGCTAACACGTCAGAGGACGAGGCTTTGCAACAACCAGAGTCCAAGGTCCATCCACTGGGCAACGCCATCAATTGTGGGGAGGGTCTTCTCCCCGTATGCCTCCCTGGAGCCCTCGCCTACCAGCCTCTCACTTTTACTCTGTGTCCACAGAAAGCAAGCCCGAGACCTTCTCCCTCAAAGCAGCAATGTGAATATTTGAAAACTTGATGTTGAATTTCTCAAGGACAGAGGGCTCTGGTTTATTTTGCTGCTTTTGATCTGACCGAGTTTCTAGATATGCCAGCCACCAAGCAGCCCTCCATCGAGCATGGTGCCATTTAATCACCACTCTGGGCCGCGATGCTGGAAATGGGGCTCAGGGAGTGTACAACAGAGTGGTACTATTGCCATTATGATGATCGAGATCATTACAGAATAATAACTACTCTAATTACTAGTGAGCTATATTATTAGTCATATGGTCAATGGCTAAAAGCAATTGTATTACTTTGTTCATATTAACTAGTCAGCCACACCCCTAGGGCAGTATCCACCAAGGGAACAACACTGCTTTCTCTAAGTATTGCTACAGACTTATCACTGATCTTGGCGCAGTACACACTATTTCCTCAGGACCATTCTCCCTAGAGTTTTACTTTTGTGGATTTGAGATCACTCCATCCTTTCCAGTTTGAAGACCATTCTCTTCAGTTCAGTTCAGTTGCTTAGTCGTGTCTGACTCTGCGACCCCATGAATCGCAGCACGCCAGGCCTCCCTGTCCATCACCAACTCCCGGAGTTCACTCAGACTCACGCCCATCGAGTCAGTGATGCCATCCAGCCATCTCATCCTCGGTCGTTCCCTTCTCCTCCTGCCCCCAATCCCTCCCAGCATCAGAGTCGTTTCCAATGAGTCAGCTCTTCGCATGAGGTGGCCAAAGTACTGGAGTTTCAGCTTTAGCATCATTCCTTCCAAAGAAATCCCAGGGCTGATCTCCTTCAGAATGGACTGGTTGGATCTCCTTGCAGTCCAAGGGACTCTCAAGAGTCTTCTCCAACACCACAGTGAAAAAGCATCGATTCTTCAGTGCTCAGCCTTCTTCACAGTCCAACTCTCACATCCATACATGACCACTGGAAAAAACCATAGCCTTGACTAGACGGACCTTAGTCAGCAAAGTAATGTCTCTGCTTTTGAATATGCTATCTAGGTTGGTCATAACTTTTCTTCCAAGGAGTAAGCGTCTTTTGATTTCATGGCTGCAATCACCATCTGCAATGATTTTGGAGCCCAGAAAAATAAAGTCTGACACTGTTTCCACTGTTTCCCTGTCTATTTCCCATGAAGTGATGGGACTGGATGCCATGATCTTCAGTGGAGAAAAAAAAGACATCAAGTGGATTTGAGTCATTTTCTCTGGGTCATCAAATGTCTTTGCTTATGATACTTCTAGCCCCTGGTAGTGGTCTTTTTCTTTCTTATTCTTCCTATAGTGCTAAGACATAATCTTCTGTTGCTCTCTTTGCATCTTCTCCATGCTTTCATTTTTGTGATCTTCAGATATCCTACTACTGATATAGGACTTTCCTACCATGAAATACTGGTATGTGGTCAAAGGTCCGTCCTTCCATCTTTTGCACATTTTTACCATAACAAAATCTCTGCTCACAAGAGACTGTTTTGCATAGCACTACATCTCTTTGTTGCTTGCTGGAAAGATTGCTTACTTAGTTGACAGAATTTCATTTTGGAGGTTGGGCAGGTCCACCAAAGCCATATGCCCTTTTATAGTCTGACCTGTGAATCATATTCAGCTTTTTGTCTCAAGTCTTTGCAATCTGCTATCCATATTACCTTCTAGTCTTTGGCATAATAGTCCTTTGCTCTCAAGATCATTAAAATTCAGAAATCAATTTGGAATATAATGAAATGCACTGAAATTGTTCATTTCCATGACTCAATAAAATTCATTTCTGTCAAAATGAAATAAACTAAAATACAGGACAGAAGCCTTATAATTCTGAAGTATTATTCATAGTTGTCAAATGAAGCCAAGAGAAGTACTTGACAATAGGAATTAAGCAAGTCATTGTTCAATCACACAGTAAAATATCACACAATCATTTCAATGATCCTTTTGAATCATTTAAAGTACGTGAAAATTAAATAATTCTTTGTTCAACATAAAAAAAACTCAAGGTACAAAATAATTTCCAAAATATTCAAGAATATATATGGAATTATATTCAAGTACACACTAAACATATTTTTTAAAAAATAAACACTCAAACTTCAAGAGGTAAGTTTTGTGTTCTGAGACTGTAGGTAGTTTTAATTCTTGCCTTTTTCTGTAGCTTGCTCTTTTCTTTAATAAACATAGTGCATTTTTCTTACTATAAAATTTTACAAGAAAATGAAAACAAAATCCAGAGAGACATGTCTGTCTTTTCCACATCCTGATAGATTAAATTGTCTGCCTGGTAGACAGAGAATATTCACATACTCTTCCTGAAATACCATGGTGAATAAAAATTATGTTTCAGTGGAAACCTGAGCAGCCTTTACAGCACACCCTCTTGGGCTATCAGAGTCCAACTCCATATCTACGTGTCTTTGAACTCCTTTGTAAGGTGCAGGAAACAGATAAATGTGTACATTCTCTCCAGCCTGGTAGTGACTTTAATTGATTCCTCCTGCTGTGGAAAAACCAATTTGTCTGCATTTACAAATCATCTCACCATGCCTTCACTTTGTACGTACACCTGCTATTTTTTGACTGTCGGGCTCCCTCACATCATCTGAGTAAAATACACATCTTCATATGCGTTCGCTTTACATCTCCAGGAGATGTCATGATTTTACCTTTTCCTGAAAATTATCTTTTTATACTCCAAAACTTCTTTTGTTTCACCAAGGACATAAATGGGAACCTGTTAGACAATAACCCTTTACACCTTCAAAGAGAAGGCTGTTTTCTTTTCCAGACTAAACAACCAGGTCTTATTCCCACCAGCCCTCTGCCTTTCCCTCCTTCCAATCACAGCAAGAGAGTTTCTCTTCATAGTTCTCTGTTGGCTTGTCGCCTGTTTTGAGGCAGCAAGGAAAATGAGGACAACATTCCAATCAAACCAGGAGGCACGGCGGCACTGGTGAGTATCATTCCGTGGCACATCCGTCTGATACGTCTCAGGACTATCTGCAATGCATTCACATCAGCTCTCTGCAGTGACTCAGATACAACTTAGAGTTCATTTTACATTTTTCTCAAGCGTATCTGTTCCTGTGACTCTTTATTCTAAGTACAGTTTCAGGCAGACTTAAACAAAAAAAAAGATTCAGAGTCATGTGAAACTTTCACTCATTCAATAAATATTCACTGAGCGCCTACTACATGTCGATTATTAGTCTAGTCTCTGGAGATACGGCCATGACCTTTAACAGTGTTTAGAGAAACAGTCCAAGTCATGGTCATGGAAATTCACTCTCACACTTAAGAGAGAACAAAATCAGAGGTCTGGAGGGTGAAGAGAAAGAATCAGGATATGCTTCCTAAACTAAGAAATAATTCAACTGAGAAATAAAATTCACAGCATAGCCTTGGGTAAAAGACAGAAGTTCCACCAACGTGGGAATGTACACTGGTGTAGCCACTACAGAAAACACTTTGGAGGTTCCTTAAAAACCTTAAAATAGAATTGCCATACGTTCCAGCAAGTCCACTCCAGGCACATACCTGGAGAAAACTCTAATTTGAAAAGATATATGTACCCCAATGTTCATAGCAGCACTGTTTACAAAAATCAAGACTTGGAAGCAACCTAAGTGTCTACTGACAGATGAATGGATAAGACGTGTATACATATATATACACATGCTGCTACCGCTAAGTCGCTTCAGTCGTGTCCGACTCTATGCGACCCCATAGACGGCCTCCTACCAGGCTCCTCTGTCCCTGGGCTTCTCCAGGCAAGAATACTGGAATGGGTTGCCATTTCCTTCTCCAATGCATGAAAGTGAAAAGTGAAAGGGAAGTCGCTCAGTCATGTCTGACTCTTAGCGACCTCATGGATTGCAGCCTACCAGGCTCCTCCATCCATGGGATTTTCCAGGCAAGAGTACTGGAGTGGGACGCCACTGCCTTCTCTGATATATACACATACATACACTCATATAATATATATACTATTCCAGTGTATTATTACTTAGCCATAATAAAGAATGAAATAATGCAATTTGCAGCAAAAATGGATGGACCTGAGATTATCATACAAATTGAAGTAAATCAGAGAAAGACAAACATCATATGATATCACTTATATGTAGAATCTACAGTATGATACAAATAAATTTATCTATGAAAGAAAAAGAGACTCAGAGACATAGAAAACAAACTTATAGTTATCAAAAGGGAAAGGGGAAGGGTAAATTAGGAGTCTGAAACTAACAGAGAGAAACTACTATATATGAAATAGAAAAATGACAAGGTCTTACTGTACAGCACATGGCAATATATTCAATATCTTGTAATAAACTATAATGGAAAAGAATCTGTAAAAGAATATATATATGCAAACTGAATCACTCTGCTGCACCATCAGAAACTAATACAATACTGTAAATAAACTGTGCTTCAATTAAAAAAAAATGCCACCAACAAAAACACTATCATTGTTACCATTTTACTTATAAATAACACCTTAAAAACCAACCAACCAACCCAGCTCAACGGACAAGCATGCTGGGCAGAAGAGGGGTCCTTACCTCTTTTTTCTCACCGGTCTGTTCAGCAATCAGCTGGTCAAACACAGCCCCAAATTCCTCATGGATTTTCTGCATTTCATTGATATGACTTGCAACCTTGTTCATAGTCTTGATGGCCACTGGAGGAAAACAGGTCATGAAATAAATGAAAAGACCATTTAAAGGCTCTGGGAGAGACGTGAACAAGGGGCAGTTCTCAGGGGCTCTCGGCTCACCGTCCAGGTGGTAGTGTTCCTCGCTCTCTGCGTCCGTCAGAGCAAAAAGCTCCTTCAGCAGAAGCGGATACTTAAGGATCCTCTGGATGGGCTTGATGAGGTAAGACTCCAGGGTGGACGAGTGCTGCTGCTTTGGGTTCTGGGCGTCTAGGAACGCCTTGAAAGCTGCGTCCGTCTTGGCTGAAAGAGTTTCAATACAGACTGAGCGGAACATCAAAATGACTCCCTTCTCACAACTTCACTCACTAATTCCAAGGTGCCTTTTCACAGGATTGAGAGTACAGTGAGTGGTCAGAGAAGGCCTGCCCATCAGATTTCTTTTTATTTAGGAGGAGTGAGCAGAGTTTCAATGAGTTAGCAGCGGTCTCCAACCTTTTTTGGCACCAGGGACTGATTTTGAGGAAGACCATTCTTCCCGAGATTAGGGAGGAGGGGATGGTTTGGGGATGATTCGAGCACATTACATTTATTGTACACTTTGTTTCTACTATGATTACATCAGTTCCACCTCAGATAACCCGGCATTAGATCCCGGAGGCTGATGACCCCTGAGCTGAGGGATAACAGAGTCTGTAAGTCCTACACACGGAGGTTTTCAAGGGTTGCTACTGAATGTCTTCTTAATCTGATATTTTGACAGTAAAGGCCTTACAGACCTGGGAAAGCCTATCCTAGAGCAAGTCAGTCCCTACAGATAGGCCAGGAATCACCTGGAAGCATGCCTTTCACACATAAACCAACCAATCCAGAGCCCCCGCCTCCATCTCTCTTCTATGAGGCTTTTATAACTCTAGGCCGATATTGCCCCTGCCCTAAGCATCCCAGAGCCAGGTCCCAGAGAACTCAGGACGGCCCTTCTACCCCAGAGCCTGCTGAGATTGGTCAAATTAGCCAATCCTAAACCCGCTTGCCCTGCTTCACCCATTCCTTCCTGCAGAGGCCACAACAGAGCATCTTGCCGGTGTCTTCCCTTTACTCATTCTGCCTCCTGGTGGACCCTGGTGCTTCCTCTCACGGCCCTGCATTGAGTGACCCTCTCCCCTCCTCTTGGCAACCGTGAGCACACAATCTTTCTTTTAAATAAAAAAAATTATTTATTTGGCTGTGCTGGGATCTTTGGTTGCAGCATGTGAACTCTTAGCTGTGGCATATGGGATCTAGACCCTTGACCAGGGATTGAACCTGGTTCCCTGCATTGGAAGTGCAGCGTCTTAGCCACTGGACCACTAGGGAAGTCCCACAAACTTCTTATGGTAATTGTCTCCTGATCTGTTGGCCTCACCATCTCTGAATAATACAAAAGCCTGCATCTTCCAACACTGCTTACCCCAGTTTTTCTAATCTTTCAAGAATTTCACTGCTGATAGAACCTCTCTTGAGAAGAGGAAAGGGAAAAAAAAAAAAAGCAGCAGCAGTACCTTGCAGCTGGGTAAGTGGAGCAGTGCTGGTCTCCTGCAGGGAACGCCTTTTAAGATCTGTTCTGTGTTAATGCAGTGCTACCAGCTATCAGGATTTATCTCAGAGGGAAACATAGAACTGACCTAAGGAAACACAGGCAGCAATTTCCTCACGGGCTGGGCTTTTATCTGTGTCCCAGCTAGGCTGAAAATCAGCCCTGGGGAGTTGTGGGCCCCCAGACAATCAGAAAGGTATCTGTCAGTGGACAGTCAGGAAGTCATATCATGTCTTTCCAAAGAAATGGTGGAAAGAGAGGCTGAACTGAGGGCAAAAATGGGAAGAAGAATGGACAATATATTAAAATAACTGTAGGCATATACCTTTTTAAGCTTCTGATAAAATATATTTCCATCTCTAAAAATTAGGAATGTGAGCCAAGAACAAAAGATAGGGCTTCCCTGGTGGTCCAATGGTTAAGAATCCACCGTTCAATGCAAGGGACATGGGTTCAATCCCTGGTCAAGGAAGACCCCACATGCTAAGGGGCACCTAACGCCATGGCCACAACTTCTGAGCCCACGCACTGCAACTACTGAAGCCCTCTCACCTAGAGCCTGTGCTCTGCGACTAAGGAAGCCGCTGCAATGAGAAGGCTGCTCACTACAACGACAGAAAGTCCTCACACAGCAAGGAAGACCCAGCACAGCCGAAGGAAAACAACAGAAGAGGCTGTAAACGGATATCACGAAAGCATAGAATCAGTCTTCTCACTCTCTTTATTCAATTAGGAAAAACAGCAGTCGTGGGGAAAGCCCTTGTAAAGACTACCATCTTCTTAGCCATTTCAAGGCCCATCAAGAGGAATCAGAGTCCATGGATCCAGCCACCAAACCCATGAGGAGAAAGGAGACTGGGAATGCAGTGGTTGCAAAGCAGCCCAGGCAGGTACTTCCTGTTCTCAGAGAGTTCTCTTCATCCTCTCTGCACATTGGTCCATCAGAAAAATATGGGTATACCTAACGGTTTAAGAGATGATTTTGAAAGACACTTAATATTTTTCAGGTGCAAAAATATAATGATTTTGAATTTTTGAAAATCTACAGGGGCAGAATTTAATCAAGTGAGTAAAAATAACACAAACTGCTTTAAGGACTGTGATGAGTATATAATTTTACCAGAGAGCAAAGTGCTCTGAAATTGTTAACACTCTCATAACACAGCATTCAGTTACAGTTTAAAAAGAAATACATACACAGAACTATACGACCAGTGCAGCTTATATAAAACCACACAGCAGGACAATTTCCTTGTCATATAGCTGGACAAGGAAATTCCCAGGTTCCCTTTAAGTTTCTATGCTGAAGTAGAACTCTTTTGCATGGACTGGAACTATCATTAAGTATGTCATTAAGTATGTCATTATCTGGGGCAGGATCTTTTGCTATCCAGAGACCTGTGTTGTATTCATCTTTATTTTAAGTTTTGAATTAAATCAAGCTAGTTCTCTTTGGCAGCAAACACAAATGTAAGTAAATTACTTACATATTCAGCAGTTGTTTGCATGGCAGCCACATGGTAAGGTGTAAAAGGGAGAGCAGGCTGATTTCCAGAGATCCTTTGAAATTGAACTTTCTATAGATTCTACTGTTTACCAAGGCCATATTTCTCTAGTCCCTTAACCTATCAAAGTCACATGCAGAACTATGGAAGAGAAACACCTTTTTAGTCACTCTCAGAACACCCACCATCTTCTTAGAACACTTAGGAACAGGAGCTTGCCAGTACAGAACTTCTACTCTTCTCTGTGCAAAAGAGAATTACAGCTGGACTTTTGTAAATAATTGAAGCAATTTTAGTAGTGATGGTGGTGACTATTATCACACACCTGGGGACAAAAATCGGTGAGGGAAAGATAAAATGACACAAAAAGTTGTATGAAGTGTGGTAGGTTATTAAGAAATTAAAGAAAATACAAGTAAAGTAGGGAATTTCTAAATCCCCTATGTTTTTGCATAACTGGAAAATGACTTATCAATTCTGGCCCTGAAGAGCTGAGTCAAAACTTTCATAATAAGAAAACTGACAACACTATTAATTCAAGATATTAATGCGTTTAATTTTTCAGTACAGTCAGTGCTCCATATCTAAGGATTCTATATCCACAGGTTCTGCATTGTGGATTCAACCAACGATGAAGAAGAAATAGTTGGGAGAAAAATTCCAGAAAGTTCCAAAAGGCAAAACTTCAATTCGTTGCATATTGACAACTATTTACATGGCACTTATACTGGCACTGGGCTTTCCTGGTGGCTCAGATGGTGAAGAATCCGCCCACAATGTTGGAAACCTGGGTTTGATCCCTGGGTTGCGAAGATCCCCTGGAGGAGGGCATGGCAACCCACTTGAGTATTCTTGCCTGGAGAATCACATTGGACAGACGAGGCTGACAGGCAACAGTCCACGGGGTTGCAACAAGTTGGACACAACTGAGCGACTAAGCACAGCACACATATACTATATTAGGGCTTCCCAGGTAGCACTAGTGGTAAAGAACCCACCTGCCAATGTGGGTGGAGAAGGAAATGGCAACCCACTCCATTCTCCCTGGAGAATCCCAGGGACAGAGGAGCCTGGTGGACTGCTGTCTATAGGGTCGCACAGAGTCGGACACGACTGAAACAACTTAGCAGCAGCAGCAGCCCGTGCAGGAGACATAAGTTCGATCCCTGGGGTGGGAAGATCCCCTGGAGGAGGATGTGGCAACCACTCCAGTATTCTTGCCTGGAGAATCCCATGGACAGAGGAGCCTGGCAGGCTATAGTCCATGGGGTCACAAAGAGTCAGACATGACTGAAGCGACTTGGCACACATGCATATACTGTATTAGGTATTTCAAGTAACCTAGCGATATTTGGTGGTGCTAGTGATAAAGAGACTTGGGGGTTCGATCCCTGGGTTGGGAAGATCCCCTACGGCACCAAATGGCTACCCATTCCAGTATTCTTGCCTGAAAACATCCCTGGACAAAGAAGCCTGGCAGGCTACAGTTCAGGGGTTTACAAAAGATTTAGACATGACTGAACAACTAAGCACACACATATGGGAAAATATCCATAGGTTATGTGCAAACAGTGCGCATTTTATATGAGACCCAAGCGTCCCAGAAATTTGGTGTCCACAGGGGACCCTAAAACCAATACCCCACAGACACCGAGAGACAAGTGTACTCTCACTTGTAGCTTGCTGGAATATCTACCTGGCACAGCAATGACTCTTAGATTTCCATCCAAAAGCCCCCAACCATGGTCAGCCACACAAATGTGAATTGACAATTAACATGCCCACCTGCAACCTGGGACTCCTAGGCCTTACCTTTCACCAGGACCTTGGGGACCTTCGTGTGGCTGGCGCAGAAGGCACTGTAGAGCTTGAAGCGGTCAGCGTAATACAGAAAGGATCCCCCCAGAGAGAACAGCACTTTCTGGACACAGTGAGAAACAGTGCAGTTAGTTTGCGGTCCTCCTCACCCAGGAACATCAGCAGGATGGAGCCAGGGGCTCACACCTGCCTGAGTCTCCCCACAAATCGGCACCATTCACAACTGTCACCGCCTGTCTTTGCTCATTCATGGCCTACTGGGAAGTCTATGGGCTCACCTATTTGTATAATAGATGCTGTATTTGGCTCTCTCAGTAATCCTAGCCAGTATCTCTGGTTTTGCTGGCTTGTGTCTTTCAGTGACCTAGCTGGGACGTCTGACTATTAACAAGAAAGTAGATATGGCATTTTGGAAAAGACAGAAATCTCCTAAATTCCCTCACTAGATTCTGTTGGGATGTAGACATGACAAACCAAATAAAGGTAAGAAATGCATAAATCCCCCAAAATAGAAAACACCTTTCCCTGATCACTAATTCCACCCTCTCCAACACCATACTCTTTTCTAGCAGGAGTAGATGAGAACAGAAGAAACAGACTCACCTATGAGAATTAGGTAACATCGCCCAGTCCATAGCCTCTGCCTGAACTGGATCAAAACTAGGTGGAGGCCTTCCCTATCAGGGCTTCCCTGACAGCTCAGTTGGTAAAGAATCTGCTTGCAATGCGGGAGACCCCGGTTTGATTCCTGAGTCAGGAAGATCCACTAAAGAAGGGACAGGCTACCCACTCCAGCACTGTTGGGCTTCTTCCCTTGTGGCTCAGCTGGGAAAGAGTCCACCTGCAATGCAGGAGACCTGGGTTCGATCCCTGTGTCCAGAAGATCCCCTGGAGAAGGGAAAGGCTACCCACTCTGGCCTGGAGAATTGCATGGACTATACAGTCCATGGGGTCACAAAGAGTCGGACACAAGTGAGCGACTTTCACTTTCTTCCCTATTAGGAATTTAATATAGCTCAGCTGGGGTACTTTTTATCCTACACATTTTCTATAAATATATGAAACAGGCCTTAGAAAAATATCTTCTATAGGTTTCACACTGATCCAGTCTAGTTCAGAAAGAGGTATGGCTTATTTAGGTTTAGAATTTTAAAGTTGGATTCCAAGCCAAAAATAAAAAAATAAGACTTTGGATTCGAGTGATAAATTGGGTTCCACAAAACGCAATTTATTTTAATTAACAACGGAGAAAATTCTGATAGTCTAATTAAAAGAAAACAAAGGTTTATTATGAGCCATACATAATTGGTAATTAGAGGCCTAAATTCATTTCTTACATGTTCTATTCTTCCTCCTTTACTTTTTCAGCTACACGCCTCCCCAGATCTCATCCCCCTCACCCTGTACAGACAGTCATCCTTTGAACCATATCCAATAATTAAACGAGACAAGACGTGTAAGAAAAAGCGCTAAATATAAGCCCTCACTTCAGCCACATCAAGTCATTCATTTGTTTACCTTAATATAAATTCACTAGGCATTTACCATATAGGAAACACAGATAGGTCATCAACGTGTTCATTTATTCTTCCAGCCTTAAAAAATAATCTCAGAGCACAAATAAGGCGGGTGTGCACACAAAGACTGCATTTACCCTGTGTTTCTATTCAGTAGGACCACGCAGAGCCTCTCGCTGGCTGACAGACACTGCAAATTCCCAAGAGGAAAATTTACCAAAACTTATTTGATCTCAGAACCAATTTCTTTTTTTCTTTTTTTTTTTTAACTAGTCCTGTTGTAGGGCTAGTGTTCTATGCAACACAGTTTGCACCTTTTTAACATGCTTTTTAATTTGGGGCAAATATATAATCAGGATTTAAACGAAACAGCAATTACAGAAACCAAGAGCAACAGGCTTAGGGATGAGCACCNTTTTTTTTTTAACTAATCCTGTTGTAGGGCTAGTGTTCTATGCAACACAATTTGCACCTTTTTAACATGCTTTTTAATTTGGGGCAAATATATAATCAGGATTTAAACGAAACAGCAATTACAGAAACCAAGAGCAACAGGCTTAGGGATGAGCACCGACTGAGAAACCAACTCAAAAGTGCCAGAGAGCAGCCCCGGGGCCGAGAATATTCAGTGAGCATCAACTGTCACGTCTTACAGACGGAGCGGAAACTGTCAATTATGCAGGAAATCAGTGAAATGAAGGTCGGAGAAGAAGGTTCCACTGAAATGATATTGACAACAGTGACTGCTCTAGAGTGCACTTGCTCAAAGGACCATGCGCTAATCCCTCCCTAGAATAACAACCTCTGCTTGTTAACACCATCACGTTTGTATCACAGTTCTGTAGCTAAACACACCTAAAGTGAGCCACAGAATCTAAACACAAAGAACTGATGCCACAATAAAAGCACGCTAAATGAAGATCATGAATGTTGGACATTTTAGATTAAAACCAAGCATTTTCAGGTCTGCATGCATCTTAATCATGTTCCAAGTAAGCAACTTTTTTGATTAACTGACAAACTACTAGCCCTTATCATGGTGTTCTAACACTGTCCTGTTAATTAATTTATCAACAAGCCAAGCTGTATTTCAAATGGACAGAATCACCAATCACCCTGAGGAGAGAAAACATGAACTAACCCAAGCAATTGCACACACACAAAAAACTATATTTAGTAGATAAAGGGGTATTACGCCTGTAATTTACTCAAATCTTTCAGGAGAAAAAATTATACCTTTTGTACACACAGACACACACAACACAACACAACACACACACACACATACACATTAGGTAGCCAGAGAAAGGATAAAGCAAATGTGGTCAAATGTTAAACATTTGGAAAACGTGGGAGAAGGATAGCTTAGAATTCTTTGTGCTATTCTTGTCACCTTTCTGTAAGTCTGAAATTATATCCAAATAAAAATAGAGAACTATATATAAATATAGGTCCATAAGCTTATGTGTATGGAAGTGTGTATGCATTCTAAATGACTCCTGTTGCAGAGAGGGACTGTAAAGAGATGACACACACAAAAATATATCGAAGGATCGTCTTCATCTCATCCTACAAACCTATCAGGTGTACTAACATGACACAGCCAGATTTCCGCACCTGTTAGAAGACAGTCACAGAGTACGGGGCCACACCTGTGCGGAGGACTGAGCTCAAGTTCAACACAAGTGCAAAAGTTACTCAATGGAGAAAGATCGAGAGATAGTCATTTTAAAAACCAGTGCTAGAAAAATTAAATATTCATATACACAAATTTGCCTTTGGTTCACCCATCACACCAGATAAGAGATTAATATATAAGTCCCCAAGTCACAAAACTTCCCTAGGAGAAAACTTTATGACCTTGCTTTAGGCAAAGATTTCATAGATAAGACACCAAAAGAATGACCCAGAAAAGAAAAAATTTGAAAAATTGGATTTCATGAAAAAACAAAACTTTCTGGGGACATCCCTGGAGATCGACTGGTTAAGAATCCAGGCTTCCACTGCAGGGGGTGCGGATCTGATCCCTGACTAGGGAATTAAGAGCCTGCATGCCATGCGGCATGGCCAAAAAAATTTTTTAAATAAAACTTTTGTGGGGAGGAATAAATTAGAAGCTTGAGATGAACATATATATACTACTACAGATAAAATAATAGTCAACAAGGACCCACTACATAGCACAGGGAACTATACTCAATATATGGTAATAACCTATAAGGGAAAAGAATCTGAAAACGATTATATGTCTATATATAAACTAAATCTGGAGAAGAAAACGACAACCCACTCCAGTATTCTTGCCTGGAGAATTCCATGGACACAGGAGCCTGGCAGGTTGCAGTCCATGGGGTTGCAAGAGTTGGACACGACTGAGTGATTTTCATTTATAAACTAAACCACTTTGTTATATACCTGAAACTAACATAAGTCAACTATACTCAATTTTAAAAAAGAAATCAACTTGAAAAAAAAAATTCTGCTCTTTGACAGATACTATATGACAAAAGAAAATATTTACAAATCATATATATGGTAATAGACTTCTACACAAAATTTTCAAAGAAATCTCAAGATTCAATAATAAGAGAACAGTCCAGTATAATGAATGAGTGAATGATCTGAACAGACATTTCACCAAAGAGGCTATAATGAAAGCAAATTAGCACACAGAAAGATATTTATCATCATATCATTAGAGAAATTAAAATAAAGCCATAATGAAGGGTCACCACATATCTGCTAAACTGGCTAAGTTTAAAAAGAGTGACCTGGCCCTGCTGAAAAAAGAGGAGGAACAGCCAGTTGAACTGCACACTGGCACAATCATTCTGGAAAACAGTTCCGCAGCTTCTTAAAAAGTTAAACATACACTTTCCATACGATCCAACCATTCCACTCCGAAGTATTTATCCATGAGAAATAAAAGCATATATTCATGGCTCAGCTGGTAAAGAATCCGCCTGCAGTGCAGGAGTCCTGGGTTTGATCCCTGGGTTGGGAAGATCCCCTGGAGAAGGGAAAGGCTGCCCATTCCAGTATTCTGGCCTGGAGAATTCCATGGATCTCTTAATAAATTAATACTAAAACTTGCACACAAATGTTCACAGCAACTTTATCTGTAATTACCAAAAGCTGGAAACAACCCAAATGCCCAAGAAAGGAGAAAGAATCACAAAGTATATCAACAGCACTGATACATCCACACAATGCAAGTACTACTCAGCAATTAAAAGTATGAAGTATGGGTATATGAAACAAGATGGGTGGATCTCAATATTATTATGCAGTAAAAGATGCCACATAAAATAATGTCTGGGCTGTATAATTTCATCTATATATAAAATTCCAGAATGCAAACTCATCTGTGGTAACAGAAAGCAGACACAGTTGCCTGTGGCTGAGAGGCCAGACGAAAAAGGAGAGGAATCACAAAAGGACAGGAAAAACAACTGGGGGGTGATAATTATGCCCATTATCCTGACTGAGGTGACAGCTTCAGAGGTGTACACATATGTCAGACTTCATCAAACTGTACATTTTAAATATAAGCAGTGTGTTGTATGTCAATTATACCTCCATTAACCTTTTTAAACGTCCATGAGAGTGATACATAAGCCAAAACCATTATGCATGAATCAATGAGCTTCGTTGGTTGGAAACACAGTGCAGGAAATCTCTGCAAGGGGAAGCCAACCAAGGAGGAGGAAGCCTGCTGTAAGCACCCTCACTGAGTGCTCTAGTCATAAATCCTCATTACGGCTACGGGGACACTGTGTGCTGGAAGACCGTCTTCCTCCTGGATAACGATAAGCCTTTCTATTAACCAGTTCCCCAGAACAAGATAAATTAATTTGTTTATCGGAAAACCAAGACAGCTAGTCGAATTTTGCTAACAGCAAGTGTTGAAGGCCCCCACATAAACAGAACAAAAGGTAGGTGCATCTTCCTAAACAGAAGTCGGCAGATACTCCAGTTAAATGGAAATCAATGGCACTGGTTCTACCTTAGCCAGACCAGCAAGCACAGTCCATTCCCCTCTCTGACTCCCTTTAGGAACTGACCCCCACTGGATATCCAATGAAGACCCAACACCACAGCAACAATGCCTCCTGTGATGTGTTTTCAGGAGATTCAACTGGACCTACAGGATACCTCACTCCTGACATTAGAAGGCAGCTTGACACTATTTCAGGATGACACTTACCTTAAATTGATCAACTTTCTCAAGCTTTTCCAGATCAGGTACCAATCTCACTCCATCTTCCAGAGTTTTAAGGAATTCTACTTGAAACTCTACCATTTCGGTTAGATTTCCAAAGAGCACATCAAGCTGGAAAATGCAAAACAATTTCATCAACAGCCTATTTCATTAGTGTGTGGACCCTTCATTTGCTTCTGATTTAAAAGTTTTTCTACCCATATGGTAATGCTCCCGCCATCAGAAGGTGGGCCAACTCTTTCCTTAGGAGTGCATGCCAAGAGCTCGCCAGGCAATAACTTGACCTATTTACTACAATTAAATGAATTCAAATGCTCAGTATTGTGTGAGGTTCTCAGTTCTTCCCCATCACCAGGCCAAGTTACAGTTCAGATGATAGCCACCGTACCTCGTCCTGGGTGAGAAAAGTTTCTTTTTGAAGAGGTTTTAGGTATCTCTCCATGAGACAGTTTAAGTCCTAAGGGTTGAAAGAATATCAGATTAGCACATCTGAAAGTCTATGAAGAATTGAAAAGAAAAAAAAAATTATGTCCCAAAGGCTAATATTTCAGTCTTTAGGTCACTGAGGTTCACTGAAGCAGAAGTGAGCCAACCTCTTCTCAAAATATTTCAGGCTTTGTAGCCATATGGTCTCTGTCACAACTATTTAATTCTGCTGCTGCAGCAGGAAAGCAGTATAAATGATACTGGGTTGGCAAAAAAAAAAAATGGCTATGAGATGTTACAGAAAAACCTAAATGAACTTTTTGGCCAACCCAATACATAAATGAATGCGTGTGGTTGTGTTTCAATAAAACTTTATTTGTAAAAGCAGAGAGCTGGATTTGGCCCAAGGGCCATACTTGCNATGGCTATGAGATATTACAGAAAAACCTAAATGAACTTTTTGGCCAACCCAATACATAAATGAATGCGTGTGGTTGTGTTTCAATAAAACTTTATTTGTAAAAGCAGAGAGCTGGATTTGGCCCAAGGGCCATACTTGCTAACCTCTGACTTAAAGACTAAGATAGATCATTAAAAATAGATAACACAGTTGTAACATAGACTCAACATAACTAAATTATACAGAGGCATATGTATATGATCATATAATGATCATAGTTAGGTTAATTATATCATTATAGGAATATATTGCAGATTATATAGTGCTGAAATAACTTTCTAAGCCCCAGATGGAGCCCCTCTTGCCTGGGGTGCCATGTCAGTAAACAAAAATTTAAATGATTTTTATGTCCCTGTCAATACACCACTTGACCAGAAATGTAGTATATATCTAGTCAACCAATATCCAAACGCCAAGCCAATCAATTCTGGGTCTTTTCACCCCAACCAAGGTTGACTTTGTGGCCCTAGCCAATTAGATATTTTCTACTTTTCTCTTCCTTGTTCTTGATTCTTTGTTATAAAAGCTTCTTGCCTTCTGCCTCACCTTGCAACTCTACAAAAGAAGACTGTCCAATTCATGAACAAAGTTTTAAATAAACTTTGTTTATATCACTTACAAGTTGTCTTCTTTGATCATTTTTAAACAACCATTGTATATATTATAAATTATATAAATGTCAGAACAAACTATAACACAAAAGAGACCTGATACCCTTCTGACTCGACTCAAAGTAGATTGTGAAGATACCACTACTTAAATTTGTCAAAACTGAATTCAATTTTAGTATGCGCTCATCAGCCTATTTAGAAAGGTCAGAAGGTTCACTTAATATTCACCATCATCTCCTTTCGGAGTCAATCAATCAGCTATTTCCATCAATGAATTGCCATAAGAATAGGCATGCCTCCCTAAAACACAGAAGGAAACTGTAACATTCAGAATCAAGGCCAAGTTCCATAGAAGAGACAAGACACCTTTCATGGCCGTGGTCTGGCTTTATCATCAGCCCACATCCGGGTATGAACACCCAGCATGCACCCTTTAGTGACGACAGGAAGCGCGCAGGCGGGAGGGCGGAAGACGCACCTTCACGTAGGTGCGCTCTGTCTCCAGGAGCTCGCAGATAACCTTGCGCAGCTTATCGGCATCCGTGAGCTGTCTCATGGCGGCCAGCTGAGGCCCAGTAGAGTCCTGGGGGGATGGGCTCGGGTCAGAGGGCTTCATCTCGTGCAAACTGCGGCAGAACGCGGCCACCTGTTCCGTGCTCTTCAGAGCACAGTTGGAAAGGCAAGACAGACGAAGTCATTACTCACCGGAGAGACTTGCCTGACACGTGTCCTTCTGATGACGTTCAGCCTGGTTAACGAACTGCCACTCATGAATCACAGCGCCCATTTCCCCAGATTGCTCCACACATCTGAGCACTCCCTGAATGCTCCAAACAACCATAATAACAACTCCTGGCATAGGCTGAGTGATCACTGACTATTAGGCACTGGTTTGATGCATTTAATCTGCTCATAAGTAAGGACTGTGATCATACCTACTTAACAGTTGAGACAAGGGAAGTCCAGAGTAGTTAAGTAACTCATCTAAGAATGCATAGCTCAGACCTGAACCAGGCAGCATGGCTCAAAGCCTGTGTTCTTAACTACTCTGCAAGCTCACCAACCAGAGGAAGATACAGCCAAAAGCATTTCACCCAAAATACAAGGCTAATTCATTACTGGACTCTCAGTTCAGTGCACTATACATATTTACATTGCAAAGCTGGAAGATGATTTGATAAGCTTGGCGTCTCCCTGTATCCGGTCCCATCACTTCATGGGAAATAGATGGGGAAACAGTGGAAACAGTGTCAGACTTTTTGGGGGGAGGGGGGGCTCCAAAATCACACCAGATGGTGACTGCAGCCATGAAATTAAAAGACGCTTACTCCTTGGAAGAAAAGTTATGACCAACCTAGATAGCATATTCAAAAGCAGAGCCATTACTTTGCCAACTAAGGTCCGTCTAGTCAAGGCTATGGTTTTTCCAGTGGTCATGTATGGATGTGAGAGTTGGACTGTGAAGAAGGCTGAGCGTCAAAGAATTAATGCTTTTGAACTGTGGTGTTGGAGAAGACTCTTGAGAGTCCCTTGGACTGCAAGGAGATCCAACCAGTCCATTCTGAAGGAGATCAGCCCTGGGATTTCTTTGGAAGGAATGATGCTAAAGCTGAACCTCCAGTACTCTGGCCCCCTCATGCGAAGAGCTGACTCATTGGAAAAGACTCTGATGCTGGGAGGGATTGGGGGCAGGAGGAGAAGGGGACGACAGAGGATGAGATGGCTGGATGGTACCACTGACTCGATGGCCGTGAGTCTGAGTGAACTGCAGGAGCTGGTGACAGAAAGAGAGGCCGGGCGTGCTGCGATTCATGGGTCACAAAGAGTCGGACATGACTGAGTGACTGGAGTGAACTGAACTGAACTGAACTGTCTCTATTAAAAACTGAGATGGAAGCAACTTTCTACAGGCACTTTACTGTCTGAGCTGCCAGGAAAGTCCAAGATAACCATAGATATTCGTATATATGTATTTTAAAGTTTCCATCTCTCCAGCTTCTCCAAGGCAGAAAGATTCCACAACCAACCCCACTACTACCACGAGCACCCCTTGCCTCCCCACTCCTCCAGTTAAAACTAAGGGGCATTGGGCCCTGAACAAGACCTCCACAGCTCAGTCCCCACTCAATTGTCCAGAATGGGTCAAGCGGAAGTTTGAGATTCTAGAATTCGAAAATTCCAAGTCTCCAAGCTAGGCAAAACAGTTCTTCAAAACAAGGGCCGAAGACGGAGCACTGAAAACCCCAGGGCATCAGTAGCTCTCCACTTTGGCTGCTGGAGGAATCACCTGGGGAGCTCTTAAACCACTCCCAATGCCCAGCACACCGTCCAGTCTCTAGGGACTTCTCTGGTGGGCCAGGGGTTAAGAATTTTGCCTGCTAAGGCAAGGGACAGAGGTTTGTGCCCTGGTCTGGAAAGAGCCCACACTCCATGAGGTGACTAAGCCTGTGTGCTACAACTACTAAATCCTGAACGCCCTAGAGTCCGTGCTCCACAACCAGACCAGCCACTGCAATGGGAAGGCCAAGCACCGCAACCAGAGAGTAGCCCCTGCTCATCACAACTAGCGAAAGTCCATGTGTAGCAGCGAAGACCGAGCGCAGCCAAAAATTTTGTTAAAAATCAGAATTTCTAGGATGGGATGTGCAAGTGTTTGTATCTTTTAGAGCTCTCCATGGTATTACTCTATATGCTATTATTTTGTAGCACACAATCTACTGATAGTTTATTAACATTTGTTCAAAGTGTACCACTCTATAGAGATGTTTGATGCATATCTCTTTGAAACTGGTGGTTTCCTTCTTGGACTTCTCTTTCCTGCTTCTCTTGTCCAGTTTACCCCCAGGAAATACAAAGTATTTCCAATAGAGCAAATAAAGAATTACTTTTTCTATCACCCATCTACTCACTCGTAAGAGTGAACATTCTGAGAAGAACATCCTTCCAAAAACAACCATGGGTACACAGAGTTGAAAGTCATGGTTGGCATTTTGTGGAGAGCACAAGAGACAAACCGAGTGTATCCCATGGAGGCAACATCACTCATTATCAGAGAAATGCAAATCAAAACTACAATGAGGTACCATCTCACGCCAGTCAGAATGGCTGCTATCCAAAAGTCTACAAACAATAAATGCTGGAGAGAGTGTGGAGAAAAAGGAACCCTCTTACACTGTTGGTGGGAATGCAAACTAGTTCAGCCACTATGGAGAACAGTGTGGAGAGTCCTTAAAAAACTGGAAACAGAACTGCCCTATGACCCAGCAATCCCACTGCTGGGCATACACACCGAGGAAACCAGAACTGAAAGAGACACGTGTACCCCAATGTTCATCGCAGCACTGTTTACAATAGCCAGGACATGGAAGCAACCTAGATGTCCATCAGCAGACGAATGGATAAGAAAGCTGTGGTACATATACACAATTGTTAAACACAGAGAAAGGCTACAGTAGCTAACATTAACCTGCCTTCCCCTCATTAGCATACTGCCTTCCGCTTATTAGCATAGCCCAAAGGGAAGGAAGCCCGAAATAAAGACAGGACAAGGACACGGGAAATCAGAACCTAACAAGGATGCATTAGTGGCAATGTCGTGACAGGAAAGGGCAGAGCCAGGACCCAAATCCACATGATTATTGATCCAAATTTCTTAAGGTTACACAGCTTATTTACTGATAGCACAAATTCTGGTCTTACATGCCAGGATGTATCAGTTACCTGTCAATGGCACTATTAAATGCTTCCTATGGAATCAATGTTTCCAACACTGAATATGCCCCAAAGCATTCTCCCTTTGGTGACTGATGAAAAGCTCATCAAAATGGGCTGAACTCTATGACATGTGAATCATATTCTAAAAAGGCTGTTAAAAAAGAAAGACTACTAATTTTTCATCAAAGCCTGTTTCAGTAGAAATAAAGTTTTATCTAGTTATGTTAGGATTTTACAAACTCAATGTCATCATTAAATATTAACCATAAAATATCGATTTGTCTTAATAATTAAATAGGAACGAGTAGATCCATTTTGATCTTTGAGATAATCTTATGGTAACTGTAATAGGCAATTGTAATAGGCATTCTAACACAGACATTATGGAAGGGGGGAGGGTGTGCCTCACGAAAATGAAAATTCCATGGGAAGAGAATGATCACAGCTGACAGTTTAAGTACCATGCCCTCCAGCTGATCCCAAACTCTCCTGTGTTACCTGGCTTTGTCACTCGCCAACACAACAAACATATAACTGGCACCTTCGCTTACACAATGCTTTTCTAACTGTCCCAGCTCTAACTGCAGCTGCCTGCCATTTACATGCAAATTAATATTCTAGCTATTATTCATGATATGTAAATCCATCACTGTATTCCCATCAGAGACATGGTAGACCTTTCTGCAGTTTAGTCATTTAGACAAGTCGTCATGCAAAATCCAATGTCCTCATCACTTATACCAAGGATGCTCCTCCAGGCCTTAAGATGCTCCATGCCAAGTTATAACCTGGGGACTCTGACACACATCAAAAACAGGACGCTTCCCTTGGTACCCCCAATTCACACCATGCAGACTTGCCATTCTCAGCAATCAGTTCAGTTCAGTTGCTCAGTCGTGTCTGACTCTTTGCGACCCCATGAATCGCAGCATGTTAGGCCTCCCTGTCCATCAGCAACTCCCAGAGTTCACTCAGACTCACGCCCATCGAGTCAGTGATGCCATCCAGCCATCTCATCCTTGGTCGTTCCCTTCTCCTCCTGTCCCCAATATTTGGTTATAATAACAAAAGGCATGACATGGAGTTTCTGGGTTTTCATTCCCTCTGCTTCTTCATAAATACTCAGAGGTTTTCATTTTTAAAGAGTGTGAGTTTCAAGGAGGGTCATCCAGGTGATGACTGCTTTTCAGAGAGCAGAACAGCATACTTTATCCTCGCGTCTGAGCTCTGTGGGGCCCCAGGTTGCTTGAATTCCTGTCTCTGCTGCTAGGAGATGGGTCAGCTTGCTCATACCAATATGGGAACTGAGAAGACAGAGTAGAAGTGATGAACCTGCTGTGGTTTTGCTGGTTGACAGCAGAGCTGACTGAAACCCAGGCTCCCTGGGTCCCAGGTCTGCAGACTCACTGTCCGCAGATCATCCAAAAAACACACATCTCACCATTTAGACCTTCTGCAACCTGGACTTTTGTCTCTCTTCACTTCCATCTCCCTTCTCAATCCCATGGTCCATACTCTCATGATAATCTTTTTTTCATGAAAGTATCATTGACTTTTTTTGTGTGTGTGAAGTTGCTCAGTCGTGTCTGACTCTTTGCGATCCCATGGACTATAGCCTACCAGGCTCCTCTGTCCATGGAATGTTCCAGGCAACAATACTGGAGTGGGTTGTCATTTCCTTCTCCAGGGGAATCTTCCTGACCCAGGGATTGAACCCAGGTCTCCCACATTGCAGGCAGACAATTTACCACCTGAGCCACCAGGGAATTATATTGTTTCAGGTATACAGCAAAGTGATTTAATTATGCATATATATGTGTGTGCATGCATGCTAAGTCGCTTCAGTCATGTCTGACTCTTTGCAACCCTATAGACTGTAGCCTGCCAGGCTCCTCTGTCCATGGGATTCTCCAGGCAAGAATACTGGAGTGGGTTGCCATGCCCTCATTCAGGGGGTCTTCCCGACCCGGGGATCAAAGCTGCATCTTGTGTGGCTCCTGCACTGCAGGCAGATTCTTTACCGCTGAGCCACCTGGGACTCCCATAGTTCCCTGGGCTATACAATAAATCCTGCTGTTTATTTTATATTAAAAAAAAAGAAAGAGTCTGAGTAGAGTTCCTGACTTGGCCTATGTCAAGTTCACCACCTCTAAGGCTTGGTACCCTGAGTTTTAATCAAGCCCATTGGGGAAGCTCAGGTCATGTAGGCCAGGGCTTTGGTGTGCTACACCTAGCCATCTCCTACCAACATCACCTCAAACAGCCAGCTTCCTCACCCTCCTCCTGACACACCCCTCCTGAGCCAGATCCTGGGTTATAATAGGAAAGGAAATACCCTTAGCATCCCAGGAAACACCTCCAAATTTCCTTGAGCTCTCTTCTGAGCGTTAAGAGCCTTAGGCGTCCCTTCCTTATAAGACACTTTCTTTCTATGCTAAGACAGATTTATCCAGTGGAGTCTCTGAAGTTGATGGCGGCGGGCAACAGGGACAGTTTCTCCACTGGCAACCCTGTTCTCTGATTCAAGGTATAAACTCTCCGATTCATCACAAGGAAATGGGTCAACACAGCCATACGACTGCAGGTTATCTAACTAAATAATAAGTTTAATAAAATAAACTTAAATAAGAACACACAGACTAACCAGCTATATTGTACATATGGGCTTCCCAAGTGGCACTAGTGCGACATTGCCAAGGGGTGTTATTTATAATGCTCTTAGGGAAATTTTTGCTTGGAAACAATTATTTTCAAAGGATGTCATCAAGTTTGAGAACTCTGTTTCACTAAAATATTACCCACCCCTCAAAAAAGCCTTAGAAGGAAGTATGAAATGCAGGTTGTCTTTGAAAGTGAAAGTTGCTTCAGTCATGTCTGACTCTTTGCAACCCCATGGACTATACAGTCTATGGAAATCTCCAGGCCAAAATAATGGAATGGGTAACCTTTCCTTTCTCCAGGGGATCTCCCCAACCCAGGGATCGCACCCAGGTTTCCCACATTGAAGGTGGATTCCTTACCAGCTGAGCCACCAAGGAAGCCCAAGAATACTGGAGTGGGTAGCCTAGCCCTTCCCTTCCCCAGTGGATCTTCCCAACCCAGGAATCAAACCGGGTTCTCCCCTACTGCAGGTTATCTTTAGAATACCTCCAATCTAGGGATTTTTCACGTGGTGGCCCAGTTCTTAAGTCTCCCTGTCCCCACACTGGGGTCAAACTTCTTTGCATCAAACTCTGATAGGACCTTCTCCAGCGGGTAGCTCAGCCAGGACATAGGGGGCAGGAGGAGTCGAATGCGGTGCTTTCCCCACTCCATTGCTAAGTGCTACGTGGTGTCCTGATCAGTTATACATCAAGCACTACAGCCCAGAAAGAGAGCTGCCATGGGAGGTCCTCAACACACCCCTGAAGTCCAAGCTTCCCAGAACTGGTACAAGTCGTGAAAGAACTGCTGGAAAGGAGAAGACAGACACGGTTTCTCTGAATCCAAACCTGTCTCCCCTGCTTGAGGACTGCCATCAGGCACCTTAGAAACAGAAAGCTCTTATGGGCATTTCCAAGCTGCCTGTTTAAACCTGTTAAAGGGTGGCAGAGCCATCCCCACTGTCAGGACGAAGAATTACCCAGCCAAGGTACGAAGATGAACAGGACAATGGCAGGAAGAAATGGGCTACTTTCCTGAGGTCTGCCTGAAGCGCAGTGTTTATAGTATCGCTTTCTTCCTGTGGGAGATGAAAAGAAAGTACAAAAAGAGGGTGTAGGCTCTTAAGTGCACACTATCAACTCGGGCTACCCAGCTGTTAAAGCTCTTCCTGTTATGCAACCACTGAAGGCAATTTCTATCTCAGGATGAGTTCAGAGTTCTAAAACTGTCCTTTGAGTCCGCCTGATTTAACACTCCCCACAGGTTTAAAAGGGGCCAGGGTGGCCTAAAATCTTGCAGCCTTTATTTAAGCTTTCATGACAAACAAATACCAAAGTAACACACTCCGTCATTTCAGAGACCATCATACACAATGATAGTCCCCCGAGTTCTCTGTTACCTCTTCCGTCTCCTTTTGAACAAACTCTAAAGAAGAAAAATTCAAGAAAGGTGAAGGCTTATTTGAGTAGAGCAGCTGTACTCACCGTCCAAGTTCACATTTCAGTACATGACACAAAATCTAACCGTCAGTAGGCTCTGATGTGAATAGTAAACTATTACCATGCTTGATCTGCTTTTAAGTTATTCCTCCCCATTAACGCACCAAAAATATTTATTAAATAGGTAAGGAAGGGTGGGATAAATTGGGAGACTGGGGTTGGCATATATATACTACTATTCATAAAACAGCTAACTAATGAGAACCTACTATATTACACAGGAAACTCTACTCTGTGCTGTCTTGACCTAAATGGAAGGAAAGCTAAAAAAAACGGTGGATATATATGTCTGTGTGTGTGTATAAAACTGATTCACTTTCCTATACAACAGAACATAACACTGTAAAGCAACAATACTCCAATATAAATTATATTTAGAAAAGAGGTAACAATTACCATAGGAATTGGCATACACAATGTAGGTCAATGATGTTAAATCATTAACACATACCCTGAGCCAACACTAATAAATCCACCTCCCTCTCAAGTAAGCAGAAATAGTCAAAATCGCTTAAAATTTTATAGGAGACAAACTGGACATCCATCTTCCAGAAACGCTTGCTGAATACTTTGGCTAACTTATGGGGGGCAAAAGGGGGAAAAGGAGACAAACATCTTCAAGCTCTCAACATCCAAAGGAAAGAGGGAGCAACTGAGATAATTACGAATAATAACAATCCATCTTTCCATCATTTAAAAATGAAAAAACCAGACACACGTAAAGATTCCAGGCAAACTTGACTTCACACCAACTACTGATGCCCCACCCCCATGCTAAAATAGATAATTCTCTCTCAACAAAGGGATCTAAAGGGCAGAAGGATGAAGGATGCAGACATGGGACAAGCGTATCACCAACATTTGAACTGGGAAACAGACCAGCTAGAAAGTCGTAACATAAACAAAGGCTGGCAAGAAAGCCCGAATTCAAACAGTGCTCACCAGATGAAGCGTCCGGTATACAGAATCGCTGGACTTGCCATTGTTTTCAATCCTGGGCTTGCGCTTTATTTTCCACAATGCAGACATCATCAGGAAGGTATTCTCATGATAATCTACCTCCTGACACGTTCAGCACAGAGACAGGAGTTTCTTAAACACTTGGAGAGTACAGAGTGCCTTCGTGCTCCCGAGCAAGCATCCTTCACCCAGACAGCCCATGCCGGCTCTGCCACGAGGACCTACCTATAGCTGCATCTCTTTACAGAGGACAGCAGCAGCGCAATCCCAGCAGCAGCTCCCGCTGCCCAGCAGTGCCCTCTGGGAGGGTGGCAAAGGCTACCCGATGGACGAGAAAGCTTTGATTTCACCTGGCTAAACAGCAGAAGTTCCAGAAATGGAGAGCCAAGAGGCGAGAAAACAATGCAAAAAAAAAAAAAAAAGCCTCTCTGGCATGTGAGCATCTCTACTCTGCAGACTGAGATCAGCTGATTGGCCAGCAGCCTGCACTGCACAGGAATACTAAACCCGCCCGGTTCAAACAACTTTGAAGATATCCCTCGAAGAGTCGAGTCAGGAGCAGGCACTAAAACCCCGATTTATTATTAAAAAAAAAAAAAAATGATGTTTTCACGTTTTCCCTGAACGCTTTGTTACAAAAGCAAACATTTCCAAGACAATCACACTGTGAGTTAAAGATAAAAGAAGGCTTTCCCATCGGAAATGCTCTGAAAATGAATGACTCTCATACATCAGCTACTAAATCGCAGCTGCCAGGGGTCTGGAATGCAGAACGGGACTGCCCGGAGCTAATTAGCATTCATTTCAAGGGACAGGAGTTTTTGATTAGAAGCAGGGAAAGAAGTGGGTTGCAGAGGTGGTGGTGAGGAGGCCCTTTGAGGTTGTCACCCACAGTCACAAGAGCAAGCAGGCGACTTACAGAGAGAAAGGCCACCAGGCTGACCCTGCAGTGTGAAAAGTCCCACCCCCCTCCCCATGGATGTGACATTCCCCTGTAACCACTGCTCAGCAACAAAATTCACAATTATCTATTTGCTCTACCCCAAAAGACCACATATAGCAAGAACTGCAATCAGAAAAATTTGTAAAAACAAAACTCCATCATGTATTCTCCTTATCCTGCCCACTTTTTCATTGACAATTCACTTAGGAAGAGCAGCAAAAACTAATCAACAGCCTTCATGTATTCAGCCAGAATTTTAAAAAAATGATTACTTGTTTCATTTCACTTGTTCATTTGTTTGTTTCTCTTTACTTTTATTTTCTGCACCCATTCTGGAGCATTCAAATTAAGCTGAAATTTGTCCTTCTACTTTTAGTCAGTTTACAACTTAAATTTGATGCTTTTGAATTGTGGTGTTGGAGAAAACTTTTGAGAGTCCCGTGGACTGCAAGGAGATCAAAGCAGTCAATCCTAAGGAAATCACCCAGGAATATTCATTGGAAGGAGGATGCTGAAGCTGAAGCTCCAATATTTTGGCCAGCTGATATAAAGAGCCCACTCACTGGAAAAGACCCTGATGCTGGGAAAGACTGAGGACAGAGAATGCACTGGTTGGATGGCATCACGGAATAAATGGACATGAATCTGAGCAAACTCCGGGAGACAGTGAAAGGGAGGGGATCCTGGTATGCTGCAGTCCATGGGGTCACAAAGAGTCAGACACGACTGAGTAACTGAACAACAACTTAAAAATGAATGTTCCCTTTCTTCTCAAGAAAAAATCACACAATGATATAGGAGCTATATTAAAAGGATATTTAACCTTAATCAAGAAACTTATACACTTGCTGTTACTTTAAATCATGACAAAAGATATTCACAAAGCTTAGAGCATTAGAAAAATACTTAAGTGGCTAATGAGTATATAGTTGACTCTTGAACAACTGAGGGATTAGGGGTGCCAAACATCTTCACAGTCAAAAATCTACATGTAACTTACATTTCCCGTCACCCCCATAAACATAGTTCTTACATAGCCACGTTTTTCCTCCGCATCCATGGTTCTATATCTGTAGATCAAACCCAGATTGCTAGTACTATGGACTATTGGAAAAATATCCACCTATAAACAGACTCTCCCAATTCAACCCTGTGTTGTTCAAGGTTCAACTATATCTAAACTGGCTTATTAATTAATTAATTACTTCAGTCATTAACTACTTCCTTCATTTTTTGAATCCTGGTATTTACTACCAGACCATACCCATCTGGCCAGGAGGTCATTTCAGCAAAGCAGTAAACAACACAGAGCCATGTTTTGCCCTCTCAGAGCTGTGTGGCCTTCAGTAAGTTGCTTAACCTCTCTGTTCCAAAATCATATCATCTATCAAATAGGGGGAATAACAGTATCTCTTTCTCAGGGGTATTTTGAGGATGAGATTGGTTAATATAGAGTAACACCCAATATATACAAGATACTATAGATGGTACAGAATCTGCCCACAATGCAGGAGACCTGGATTTGATTCCTGGGTGGGGAAGATTCCCTGGAGAAGGGAATGGCAACCTGCTCCAGTATTCTTGCCTGGAGAATCTTATGGACAGAGGCGCCTGGCAGGCTACAGTCCATAGGGTCGCAAAGAGTCAGATACAACTGAACAACTAACAGTAACACACATAAGTATTATGTGTTAGCCACTCAGTTTTGTCTGACTCTTTGCGATCCCACGGATTAGCTCTCATTTATTACTAATAACAAAACTGTTCAAATAAAGATAAAATCTGAAATCAACACTAGGAAGTAGTATTTTCAAGTACAGAATCATGGTGCTTCCTACATCCAACCTGGAAAAAAATGACTATGATCCTAACCTCTGGTGTCAATGAGGCCACTGTGTGATCTTTAAAAATACTCAGATCATCACTCAAACTTGTCAATAACTTTGAAGAAATTCTCTTTTATGAGCGCCGACTATGCCTTTCTACAGTGAACTCCAGGAATAGCATCTCCTGCTGCTTTATTTGGCCCTGTCTGCTCCACACACGTTCCAGGGCCTTGCTCTCAGGAGAAAGAGCCATGGAACCAGAGAGGCGCCTGGGATGAGGCGACAAAGCCCTGGGCCTCTTCCTTCCTCCCTGTTGCCAGGACCTCATATTAGAGACGGCCCCGCTAAGGCCTCCGTGACTCACTGCATTTAAAACGGAAACAGTCTCTTAAATTCCACAAAGGCAGGGGAACGCTGGGCTACTGGAGCGAGGTAAAAGAGATCCAAGTTTAAAAGTGTTCAAAAATGAATGTCTTAGATACAGGAAAAATAACTGTATTCCCAAATCAGAGACTGAAAATAACATGTTTAGCTTAGTAACAGAATGATTTAATAAAGAACCTTCAAAATATCTTAACCTGCATGGAAATATCTATTTCTCTCAAGGGCCATCACCCTCCCCCACCTTCCCAAGAAAGTAGGTAAAAGGCCACATAAATAAAAAGGAACTATAAAGCAGCCTTTGTCTGTGTTTTTGGCTTTAAATGAAACATATACTTCCATTTACTGGCTTTTAAATTAATAACTGACAACAGAAAGGCTTTCAGTCTATAAATATTAAGTTTATAAATGTTACAATTACTTTCAAATACTAAAATTTACAGTGTTCAATCCTATGATGGCAAAAGAGAAACATACAGGTAAAAAAAAGACACTGAAGAGAGTCAAGAAAGTCCTATATATGGATATGGGACTTATGTATACCTATGGGGACATAGGTATACCTATGGCTGATTCATGTTGAGGTTCAACAGAAAACAAGAAAATTCTGTAAAGCAATTATCCTTCAATTAAAAAATAAATAAACTAAAAAAAAAGAAAGTCCTACAAAGAAATATGAAGACAAAAAGAGACACAAACATATGTACACAGATATGCAGGTTTTTAAAACAATCTTTCATATTTGAAGTCTAATTCCATTAACAGTATCAGTTGTGTTTTTTGACCCACTGCATCATCCAGTTATGGACAAGGGCAAGAAGCACCCTGATATTTTAGATGAGAAAACAAAAGTTATACGATTTGTTCAGGTTAAATGACTGGTAAGTGTCAAGCAATATTAGATAAGCAAGCGAACCAGCATAAATACATCAACTACATTCTCAAAAAAAAAGATGAATAAATATGGACATAATCACACACGCTTTTTGCCGCAGAGGCGTCTTTTGGCTGTAGGTAATAGAGGTTTTAAATTGTGACACTGTGATGAAGAGGTTACTGACACATCGAACTCTTCAGGAAGTGGAAATAAAGCATGATGAATTAACAAATTCATAGCAGCACCCAAGGGTCAGAATAAGAACACTGTCACAGTGCTCAACCAGCTGAGCACACTGTATTTGGATGGACAAATCGAAGGTCTCTTTCCCTTTAATGTAAAAGGATGTTCACCCTTCACAAGAGACCACACAAATGCAGTTCCTTACAGAAACCCTGAGTAGCAGGGAAGTATAACTGACCCAGTTACACTCATTCTGGATGCCTTTTCCTCATACAGAAAGGGAGGACAAGAAGGAAGCAGGACGGAGACAGACTTTGGTTCATTAAGAGGGAGCTCTGGCTTATATGGTCACATCTGGGTTTGTTCTCACGGCTATCATCAGGATGCCATATCCTATTTAGTGACCTCTCAGAAGTAGAAACACTTCCGTCCCGTGGAGGGGCCTTCCCACCACACACAGCTGCAGAGGTGATGTGTCAGCTGTGATTCCTTAGTGGTTCGAGACATGGGATGTGAAAATGGAAATTTCTCACCTTGCTGCTGTGATCAGTATCATCTGAGGATTCCAAGTCCGGCCCTTCAGCCTCCTCCGGAGCAGCCTCAGCACTGCTGCCCTGCTCGCTGCAGAGGCTGTGGCCTGCAAGATGAAATCAGAAGGACACACGGGTCAGCACATACAGCCACCGCTACAAGGGCAAGGGAGCATGGCGTCAAGCTCCATCGTGTCCCACCCTGCGACCCCATGGACTGCAGCTCGCCAGGCTCCTCTGTCCATGGGATTTCCCAGGCAAGAATATGGGAGCAGGTTGCCATTTGCAGGTCCAGGGGATCTTCTGGACCCACGGATGGAACTCACATCTCCCTGGTACCAAGCCAGTTGGATAGACTTAAGCTTATTACGTGTCCATGTACTGTTAAACCCTCCAACTACGGGCGCCATGACCTTGGTTCAATCCATTCTAGTTTAGCTGTCTTTATCGTTACCACTATTATTATTACTTTATAATACGTTTTTATTATTTATAATATATATTTTATAATACACAATATTTGCTATGGACTGAATGTTTATCAGCCCTGAATATTCACTAGAAGGACTGATGCTGAAGCTGAAACTCCAATATTTTGGCCACCTGATGCAAGGAACTGACTCATTGGAAAAGACCCTGATGCTGGGAAAGACTGAAGGCGGGAAGAGAAGGGGATGACAGAGGATGAGATGGCCAGATGGTGTCACCGACTCAGTGGACATGAGTTTGGGTGAACTCTTGGTGACAGACAGGGAGGCCTGGCGTGCTGCAGTTCATGGGGTCACAAAGAGTCGGACACGACTGAGCGACTAAATTGAATTGAACTGAATGTTAATCGCTCCCCCCCACCCCCGCCAAATTTGTATGTAAAGCCCTAACCCCCAGTGGGCCTGTATTTGGAGATGAGGCACTTGGGAGCTAAGGAGGCTTAAAGGAGGTCTTGAGAGTGGACCTCCATGATGGGATTAGTGTCATTGGAAGAGAAACCAGAACTCCCCTCCTCTCCTGTGAGGACACTGAAAACAGCTACCTGCAAGCCAGGAAGGGAGCCCTCAGCAACAAGCCTGGTCTTGGACTTCCCAGCTCCAAAACTATGAGAAATAAATGTCTGTTGTTTAAGTCACTCAGTCCAAGTTGTCTGTCAGCACAGGCCCAGCTAAGACAATAATTTATAATATGTACGCATGCATGATAAGCCGCCTCAGTCGTGTCCAACTCTTTGTGACCCTATGGACTGTAACCCATGAGGCTCCTCTGTCCCTGCGATTCTCCAGCTAAGAATACTGGAGTGGGCTGCCATGTCCTCCTCCAGGTGATCTTGCTAAACCCAAGGACAGAACCCTTGTCTCCTGGAGCTCCCGCATTGCAGATGGGTTCTTTACCACTGAGCCACCGCGGAAGCCTATAATACATATAATAAAACTTAAATAAAATTAAATTAGGTGATTTGATTTATAATCAACAAGTTAATTGTTGGATCAAATTGCTAGGACAATTGAATAAAGAATTTTGAGAAGAATATTTTAAAAATAACTGGGGGCATCCCTGGTGGTTCAGTGGTTAAGAATCTGCTTGCCAATGCAGGAGAAACAGGTTCAGTCCCTGGGCTGGGAGGATCCCACGTGCTGTGGAGCAACTAAGGCCATGCACCCCAACTACAGAACCTGCGCTCTAGAGTCCGGGAGTGGCAACTACTGAGCCCACGTGTCATAACTAATGAAGCCTGCTCGCCCTAGAGCCCATGTCCTGCAACTAGAGAAGCCACCTCAATGAGAAGCCTGTGCCCTGCAATGAAGAGTAGCCCCCACAGACAGCAGCTACAGAAAAGCCCGTATAGCAATGGAGATCCAACACAGCCAAAAATGAATAAGTAAAATTATTTTAAAGAACAACTGCTTCATAGACATTATCTGGCAGACTTCAAACATAACACCCACTCTTTCCACCATATTCCATGCAAAAGTGCAGGCAACTTTCTTTCCTATTTTACCGAGTCCCGGCTCCAGTATTCTTGCCTGGAGAATCCCATAGACAGAGGAGCCTGGCGGGCTACAGTCTATGAGGTCGCAAGAGTCGGATACGACTTAGTGACTAAACCGTTGACTACGAGGTTGGCTATGGTAAGCCCTGTGCTGGGGAAGAGAACATTAAGATCACTTTCCTCTGGGAGGCTTCGCATATGTAAAGAGCATCTGAGCTGCCTGGGGATTTCTGTCATGCAGATTCAGACAGAATAGGGTCAGAACTATGATTCTGCATTTCTTACATACTCCATAATGCCAATCAACACTGCAGGTCCATGGACCAGACTAGGAGCAACAGATCTCTCGGATACTTACAAACCTCTAGCCAGTCTGATAAGATATTGTTCTGAAGTCTATTAGAATGTTCCAGGCACTAGGTCAGGGACTACAGCACCATACTGTAACCAGATAAGAGAAAAAGGAAGAAAGAAAAGAAACATGGGTAGAAGGAGCCACTTTCTGACTCCTGGGATGAAAGCATCAGTCTGAAAAGAGGCTACCTTACTCCAGTGACACCACCACAGTCATAAGCCTGTGTTTGGCATCACATTCAGATCAGATTCTAGGTTGACTGGGAAACTAAGGGAAGAAGCCAATCCCTGAGCAAACCTTGCTCCAGAACTACATCCTATGGTCCCCTTCCTTTCCTGTGGAAGGGAGCACCAAGGAAGCAAAGCTTGCATGCTTTGTAAGTTTCTACCTGTGCCCACCCTTCCTGCGCCTTTGCTCTGGCTCTACGATTTTCCTGCACTTCTTTTAATTACTGCTGCTGCTGCTGCTAAGTCGCTTCAGTCGTGTCTGACTCTGTGCGACCCCATAGATGGCGGCCCACCAGACTCCCCCATCCCTGGGATTCTCCAGGCAAGAACACGGGAGTGGGTTGCCATTTCCTTCTCCAATGCATGAAAGTGAAAAGTGAAAGTGAAGTCGCCCATGGAGAGAGGAGCCAGGGGGCTACAGTCCATTGGATCGCAAGAATTGGACACCACTTAGCAACTAAACCACCACCACTCAATAATATGGTGGAAGCCGTCAAAGGAAGAAGTTCAGTTAACTTGGTGGACGTCAACTATGTCATATTGTCACCACCAGAGTAGGGAAAACATAGTGATTGAAGACTTGGGGGCCATAATCTAGATGCTGGGGCTAGAGAGAAGGGGAAGATTTGAACAGCGTTAAGCTCTAAAACGGCAGGAACCATGGCTCCCTCAGCAGTAAGCTGACAGCCAGGCTGTGAGACACACAAGGTCACCTTCGTTCTGCGGTCTGCACAACGGCAACCCCCATTCTTTACAGCCAGCTGCCGTGACCCTGCATATTCCCAGTGCACACTATAACGCCGGGGCTCAGAGGATGCGCACAAAAAGTGGGAAAACGAATGAAAGGACTTTCATTGCTAACACAGGCCGGGTATCCTGAAAAGGAAGCAACCTCCCACCCTAATTCCACAAAAACACCTACCAAGGCTAAGTAAAATAGAACAGAATCCTTTTTATTTAATTTTTATTATTATTACTTTTTGCTCACACTGCACAGCACGTGGGCAGTTCCCCAACCAGGGATGAACCTGTGCTCCCTGCAGTGGAAGCAGGGAGTGGTAATTACTGGACCACCAGGGAAGGCCCCTTGAATCCTTTTTAAATGTAAAACTGAGCTCTAAGAAACTATAATCACTGCAGCCATGAAATTAAAAGATGCTTACTCCTTGGAAGGAAAGTTATGACCAACCTAGATAGCATATTCAAAAGCAGAGGCATTACTTTGCCAACAAAGGTCTGTCTAGTCAAGGCTATGGTTTTTCCTGTGGTCATGTATGGATGTGAGAGTTGGACTGTGAAGAAGGCTGAGCACCGAAGAACTGATGCTTTTGAACTGTGGTGTTGGAGAAGACTCCTGAGAGTCCCTTGGACTGCAAGGAGATCAAACCAGTCCATTCTAAAGGAGATAAGTCCTGAGTGTCCTTTGGAAGGAATGATGCTGAAGCTGAAACGCCAGTACTTTGGCCACCTCATGGCAAAGAGTTGACTCATTGGAAAAGACTCTGATGCTGGGAGGGATTGGGGGCAGGAGGAGAAGGGGACGACCGAGGATGAGATGGCTAGATGGCATCACCGACTCGATGGACGTGAGTCTGAGTGAACTCTGGGAGTCGGTAATGGACAGGGAGGCCTGGCGTGTTGCGATTCATGGGGTCGCAAAGAGTCAGACATGACTGAGCAACTGAACTGAACTGAACTGAAAAAACCCTAGAGTCTAACATGAAGACAAAGGAAGCTGGAGCAGTGGGCCAATCCCAAAGCCGTGGCAGGGCTAGATAACTCATCATCTGCCTCCAAACTCCATATCTACCTCCAACGAAGTGTTTCCTAAAGGGGGTGGGACCTTGTTGGTGTCAGGAGGGGACGTTTGGGAAGAAAACTACACGTGGCAGGTACACAGGGCACTAACCTCCTNAAGGAAGCTGGAGCAGTGGGCCAATCCCAAAGCCGTGGCAGGGCTAGATAACTCATCATCTGCCTCCAAACTCCATATCTACCTCCAACGAAGTGTTTCCTAAAGGGGGTGGGACCTTGTTGGTGTCAGGAGGGGACGTTTGGGAAGAAAACTACACGTGGCAGGTACACAGGGCACTAACCTCCTGGGCCTGGGCACGGAACACCTTCTGCATCCCCCAGTCACTGTCACAATCAAAGAGACACCCGAACATAGGCCAACAGCAGAATCAGTACCACCTGGGAACACAGCCCTGGAGGCCTTGGTTTTAACTGAAGTCATAAGACAGAACACAGGTGTTGGGTCAGTACAAGTCAGGGAGTTAGAACCAAATCTCCCACGTTCATAGGCTTCTCTTGAAGGGCAATACTCTCGCCCTGAAAAGACAGAAAAAGACTTTTTCTTTAAAGTACTGTATACTCCATTGGAAGGAGTGAAGCTGAAACTCCAATACTTTGGCCACCTGATGTGAAGAACCGACTCTGGAAAAGACCCTGATGCTGGGCAAGACTGAAGGCAGAAGGAGAAGGGGACGACAGAGGATGAGATGGCTGGATGGCATCACCGACTCGATGGACATCAGTCTGAATAAACTCCAGGAGACAGTGGAAGGACAGGGAAGCCTGGCGTGCTTCAGTCCATGGGGACGCAGAGAGTCAGACATGACTGAGCGACTGAGCAACAAGCAACAAATGTATGAAACATGTACAGCTGACTGGAACATAACTATGTAGCACAGGAAAGTCTACTTAACGCACTATGGTGACCTGCGTGGGAAGGAAACACACAAGGGAGGGGTATGTTCACACATTTATGGACGGCTGCTTCGTTGGGCTATGCAGTAGAAGCTAACAACACTGTAAAGCGACTGTACTCCAACAAAATTTTAAAAGTACATGAAAAAATCAAAGGAAGTACTCATGTGAAAGAGAAAAAAGAAAGAAAAAGAAGCTGATCTAACTCTGCCTATACTCTGGGATACAGGAGCAGGGAGAGAGGGGGGGCTCCTTCTTGCAGATGAGAACCACAGGCTAGCCCCATGGGTGCTGGAGATTCAAATGTACACTATGCCCTCCATTCTGGAGACTCCGACATCTTCGTCTACTCAGGCTGGTGTAACTAAGACCGCAGACTGGGGCACTTAAACAACAGTGATTTGTCTCAGTTCTGGAGACTGGAAGTCAAAGATCAAGGTGCCTATGGATTCCTTCCATGGTGAGGCCCTTCCCCTGGCTGTCAGATGGCTGCCACCTCCCCGGTACCCACACCACCTCTCCCTGTGTGTGCAAGGTGAGAGGGGTGAGCCCTGGTCTCTCATCCTCTTCTTACAAGGACACTCATCCCATTATGGGAGCCCCAGCCGGTAACTTCATCTAAACCTAATTACCTCCCAATGGCCCCCAACTCCTAATAAACCTCCCACTGAGGGGTTAGGACTTCAATGTAGGAATTCTGGCAGAACACAAACATTCAGTACATGATACTCAAGATGAAAAACTGCCTTAAAGTCTCTCTGAATTTGTATTCCAAGGGCATCTGGCAAAAGGCAACAAGTCTGTTCTGGAGGGAATCGCCCTTAATGATGGTTTTATATTAATGGTCAGGCGTAAGCTTGGTCCAACAAGAACCACCATCCATCGTTATACAACACAAGGAGAACCAGCCCCTCATGATGGAGACGCAGCAGCCACAACAAGCAGAAGGAGATTTCCTAGGAATAATACCGTAATTATCAGACTGTCAAATGAGTGTGCTTCAAAAAAGAAAGAAAGAAAAAGGAACGACAAAAGAGAGACTTTCAAAAAAGATGAGGTAAACTTGTGAGATTTTTAGAAATGAGAGCTACAAACACTGAAATTAAGCACTCAACAGATAAGAATAAAAGCTGAAGGAAGACATTGGAAAGGCCTATTTGAAGACACTACCTCACTAAAGCATAGTCATCCTCAAATTCTCAAACTGTCAACATAAAACTGACATAATTTCAAGTCAAAATAGCATTCAAGAAGAAAAATTTACAATAGGAAACATTTGACAAAGAGTGAGAAAGCTTACTAATACAGAACTTTCCTAAAAACATTCTCCAGAGGATGTATTTCAGGTGGGAAAATATGTATACACACACACACACACACACACACACACACACACACGCATAATCTGGTAGACAAGCTGAAATGATAAATAAAAGCTGATATACACACGGGACAAGCTCCAGGAGATGGCGAAGGGCAGGGAGGCCTGGTGTGCCGCTGTCCACAGGGTCACAAGGAGCTGGACACGCCTGAGCAGTACAAACAGGCAAGTCACAACACTTCACACACACACCCAAAAGGCATTTGTTCCAAAAACACAAGATGAAATTAAAGCAACGGTGGGTGATTGTATTTAAACCATTTCATGATCCGTTTATGCTTCAGGAGACATTAACATTTTAAGGGGGGAAAAAAAATGAAGGGCAAGCACTGAATAGAATATAATTAGACTGTATAAGTTGAAAGGGGAAAGCGGAATTTAGAAATTCAACCCAAAAGAGGACTAGAAAGAGCAGGAAGGATAAACAAGATCAAGACAGCAAAATATGATGAGAGAAACGAGCCAAGATACATGGATCTTCTAAGTAAATGTGATGTAGACTAAACTCAATATTATACTTCATGTTTAGATAAAAACCAAAATAATGTCACACAAAGCCTCACCTACATGCTATACATAAGAAATAGACTAAACAAAAAAGACAAAGAAGGCTGAAAGCATCGGGGTAGAAAATCGGGCAAATATAATGAATGCTCTTCAAATGCCAGACAAAATAGATTTAGTCAGACTACAGAAGAGGCAAACATCAAGAATTATTGAGCCTAACCCACGAGTGTATTTTAAACCCTATGCCCAAGAATTTGAGGATGCATGTTTTTCTTCCAAAGATTAGCAATGTAGGCAAACAGGCCACTTATGAGGCTATAATAAATAAATATAAATCTCAACAAATAGCGAGGGATCTGAATTCAGACAGACCACACTGGCAGCGTTATTTCTGGTTCAAAATTTGCTATGAAAGAGCAAAAGGCCAGTAATACCGAAGACAGCTTTGGAGGGGCGGGGCGGGGGAAGAAGAAGCAAGACTGGGATACTTTCCCTACCAGATATCAGAATGCATTTAAAGTTAACAGTAATACAAAGCCGTGCAGAATTAGCAAGAAGACAGCCTACCAGAACAGAGAGTCCCAGAATCAGCCCCACCCATGTGTGGAAGTGTGGCACACAGCAGATGTGGCATTGCAGATCCGGGGGAAAGAACAGAACATTTGATAATGTAGCTGAGACAGCAGACTACCCACATGGGGAAACAAAAAAGCTGGACCCTAACTCCCACCATTCACAAGAGTCCGTGCCAGGGAGGTATACACCACAAAGGGAAAAGTTCAAAATATAAATCTTTCAGCAGGAAATAACAGAAGAAAATGTTTATTACCCAAGAGGGAGAGAGAAGGAGTTCTTAAACCAGAGAGAAAAAAGCACAAATCCTAGGAAACAGAAAATCAGATTTTACTAAAATTAAAAACTTTCCCCTGTCAAAAGGCAACACGAAGGCAACAAGATACACTGTACACTGAGAAACGTTATCTTCAACACATATAAATGGCAAAAGTATGAATATATAGAATATAAAAGAAGTCCTATGACTCAATAGGTATGGGTCTATCTGATTCTAAAACATATATTCTTTTTTACCCCGTTGGCTCTGCTTCTGCCCTTGACTGAAGATAAAAATTAATAAAAGAGGAGAGACGGAGAAAAGGCAATGCAGCTGTGGTTAGACAGTCAGCAAAGATGACACCGATGATTCTTCCTGTTCCTTTAAGCCTGGATCTCTGTGTCTCTCTCCACACCCCATGAATTTGGGTTGGTCTTGTGACTTGATCTTAATAGCAGCATGTGATCCAAGCAGCAATATGTGAATTCTGAGCTAAGGTCTCATGTGGCTTTACAGTTTCGGGTCTGGTCCCCCAGGAATGCTGGACCATCATATGATGAAACCCCCAAGGCAGCTTCTTGAGAATGAAAGACCTCAAAGAAAAAGGGGTCCAGCCAACCAATCACCAAATACATCAAAAAGGCCAGTTTAACCCAGTCAAGCCCAAATGGCACAGCCCACGAGAGTGACTGAGGCAAGGAGAGCAGAACAACCACCCAGCTGAGCCGAGCCCAAAGAGCTGAGCACAGTGAGCAAATTAAATGGTGGTTTCCCACGGTTTGTTACAAGGCAGTAGATAACCAATATGTGGTTAGCTGAACTTAAGTCATCAAAGAAAGCCAGAGAGGCAGGAATTGAGAGTGATGCCCTTTAAGGGAGCTGAAGAGAGATATCAGCATGGCAGGAACAGGGAATCAAACCAGGAAAAGCCACATTCTTGCTCCTACACTTCCAAGGCTTTCTCTGAACACCTTCCAGAGGAAGAGGTTTATAGAACACCATTGTTGAGTTTCTACGCAACCCCATACAAACAGAATTTTGCAACTTCCTACTCTAGCTTCCTTCACCACAAGAGACTTTTCCTCTAACAACAGACACTGAAGGAATTATTTTCTTTGTCCCCATTTTCTTACCAGTGCACATGCAGACAGCTCCAGAGAACTAAAGACAGGCTAAGAGCAGGTTGAAGAAGCAAGAAGAACAGGAAACTGCCTATCCCAACTCCACTCTTCCCAGCACCCAGCACATCACTACATGGCACAAAGGAGGTGCCAGTGATACCTGGAACCACAGAGAAGGAACAGGGCCAAAACTAAAGAGACAAAGGATGAGCAGGGGTAGGCAACGGAGAATTATTCAGCTATAAAACCAAAGGAAGTCAGAGGATGAGACGGTTAAATGGCATCACCGACTCGATGGGCATGAGATTCAGCAAGCTTCAGGAGTTGGTAGTGAACAGGGAAGCCTGGTGTGCTGCAGTCCATAGGGTTGCAAAGAGGCAGACACGACTGAGCGACTGAACTGAACTGACCTAAAAACCAAAGGAAATCTACTATTTGAACAACATGGATGGACCTTGAAGGCATTATGCTAAGTGAAATAAGTCAGAGAAAGAAAATACTGTACGATCTCATTTATATGTATTATCTAAAAACAAAGCAAAAGCCCTCACAGACACAGAGAACAGATTGGAGATTGCTAAAGGTAGGGGGTGATGGGGCAGGTAGGTGAAATGGGTAATAAGGTAAAAATGTATAGTTATAAAAATAAATAAGTCATGGAGATGTACAACATTTGTTGTTGTCTAGTCGCAAAGTCACATACAACTCTTTACGAACCCCATGGACTGCAGCCCGCCAGGCTCCTCTGTCCATGGGATTTCTCAGGCAAGAGTAATGGAGTGGGTTGCCACTTCCTTCTTCAGGGGAACTTTTGGACCCAGGGATGGACCCTGTGTCTCCCGTGTCTCCTGTATTGCAGGCGAATTCTTTACTGAGCCACCTGGCAAGCCATACACACACACACACACACACACACACACACACTACTTAATAATACTGTATTATATTTTAAGAAAGTAAACCTCAAAAGGTCTCATCATCAGGAAAAATAAAGGAAGTATGTGTCCTGGTAGATGTTAACTAGACACAGTGCAGATCATATAGCAATGCTACAAACATAGAATCGTTATGTTGTACTCCTGAAATTAACGTTATACATCAATTACACTCCACTTTTTAAAAACAGGGTAAGCAGGGCGGGTGGCTCGGTAAAGAATCTGCCTGCAGTGCAGGAGATCTGGGTCGGGCAGATCCTCTGGAGGAGGGTACGGCAGCCCAGTCTAGTACTCTTGCCTGGAGAGTCCCATGGACAGAGGAGCCTGGCGGGCTGCAAGAGTTGGACAGGACTGAGTGACCGAGCACAGGGCAGCCTCAGAGAATGGGGAACCTCAGGGCAGAGCTGAGCCCAGCAGCACAGAACCCGTAGGCCACCACAAAAGCTGCCACAAATAACATTCAATGTTGTGAACGGGGGTGATCATTTCTCTGCTTCTTAAGATTATTTTCACATCATAATGGAACTGTTTCTGTAACCAAGGAAACCTCTGCTGCTAGCACGCCCCACTCACCATTATCAGGATAGAAAACAATGAGGTTAGGAGAAGTGCAAACACACGCAGGTAAGCTTACATTTCTACTCATTTACTCGGATGAGGTACATTCAAGGTTCCATTCAAGCCCAGTAGAGACAACAGAGGAAGGCAAAAAAAGATCTTTGCCTCATGAGACATATTAACAATGTTTGTTAAACTAAGAGATACTCCAAACATTTCCAAAGAAGAACCAATAACTGACTTTTCAAAGGTCTTTATTAACACCTGAGTTTCGATCTCTGAGTGAGAAACAACTGAGGGGAAGGAAAAAAAGGAAAGGTTAGACCATGGCCAGCAAAGACCCTGGGGCTTCCCAACGCAGGAGACATGGGTTCTGTCCCTGGGGTGGGAAGATCCCCTGGAGGGGGAAATGGCAGCACAGTCCAGTATTCTTGTCTGGATATTTCCATGGATGGAGAAGCCTGGCGGGCTACCTGGTGGGCTATAGTCCACGGGTCGCAGAGTCAGATGTGACTAAATGTGCATGTGTGCGTGCACACACACGCACACACACACTAAGCTGGAAACCAATCCTTACGCTATGCTTTTGCTTTGCTCTTCAGCCATTTTACTGTCATATAAGAATTCCCAAAAAACATTCATAATATATAAGATCAACATAAACACTCACCCCTCCCTCAAGCTAAGAAAATAAAATCAAAATAATTATAAAGGGGGAAAAAAAAAAAAAAAAAAACCTCAGGAGAGCTATATATACGCTATAGGGGGAGGGGGAGGAAAGTCACAATTTCAACTTGAAAGACAATTTCTTTCCAACCACGTTTCACAAAATCCCAGAGTCTGTTTCTCTACACAGAACAGTTTTTTAATCCATAAAAACCGTACATAGTTCTTCCCAACCCTATCAGCTGGTTGTGAAAATCAAACTATAATCCACTGTTTTTTAAAATTATACAAATGGAGGCTTTTAATTTCCGAAGCAACACTCTTTTTCCACACACAGGACTTGATGGTGTCATTAATCAGAACCAGCCAGAAGGCAGGACTAGGCGTTGGGGTTTCCCCAGCAGGGCCCTCAGGAGTGGACCCTGTGCTGGGTGACAGTAAGCATTGCACACGGCAGTTTACAAAACGCACACGGTTCCACCTTTTCCCAACAGACACCTAGAAGGCCACGTGCACCTGGCTATCTGTGAGTCTGGAGATCTCGACCCTGCCTGTCTGTGGGAAGACAAGTCTGGGCAGCTCCTCTCTCTCTCTGTCGCCCCTCCCGGCTGTCTGCAGAATGGAGCTGCAGACAATGTGCGTGGAACGTCAACCAGAAACAGAATCTCACATTTCACGGGCACAGCAGGGAAGCCTGTACTGCTGGGCAAATCAAAGAACGGCTTCCCCCACTCTGACCAAGATGCCTTGACTCTCCTGGCTATCACAGAAGCCTTTCCTGTTACAGAAAAGGCTGCTTAATCTACTTCCTGCAGGTGGGCTACCGGTGCCCACCACAGACGGCCCTCTTTCCACTCAGCATCAGATCCAGGGGGCTGACTCTCCAAACCCAAGGTTCACCTTAATTGCCTTTAACAGGTAGAGGCTAGGGCAGGCCACAGCCACTTAACCCACACAGCTCAACTTCTGGAAAGACCATTTTTCAAATTAGAAGCAACTGCAGCCCACTCCAATATTCTTGCCTGGAGAATCCCATGGACAGAGGAGCCTGGCGGGCTTCAGTCTATGGGGTCACAAAGGGTCGGACACGACTGTGTGACTGACACTTTTAGTTCACTGAGCTTTCATTCACTGTAACTGTTGATTAGTCACTTAGTAGTGTCTGATGCTTTGCGATCCCACGGACTGTAGCCTGCCAGACCCCTCTGTGTATGGGATTCCCCAGGCAAAAATACTGGAGTGGGTTGTCATTTCCTTCTCCAGGAGATCTTCCTGACCCAGGGCTTGAACCCGTGTCTCCTGCTTTGGCAGGCAGATTCTTTACCATTGAACCCCCAGGAAAGCCCTTCATTGTAATATCATAAACTATTTGCTGATCTAAACAAGGGCACCTGTTTTATGCCAACTGGTCAAGTGAATTTTAGGGATGATAAAGCCAAGTTGCCTCCATCACAAAAGTCAAATGTACTTGCACCTTAAGGACAGAACTTAAAGTAAGAGAGACAAACAGACGTTTTGAAATCCTGGAAAGACATCAAGGATGCCCTCTGAATTATGATTCTTATAGCTGGCATGATATAGGGGCTTTTGTTTTATCAAAGTTATTTCAACAATTATTTTAGATTAGATTTGCTTTCCTATATTGATGTTCATATAATACCTCACTGAGGAGTGAAGGTATACATTCTAATAAACCAGGCCAGTGGTTTCACCTGGAAAGACTTCGCCCTGGAAGAACATTTAGCAATGTCCAAAGATTATTTTTGATTAACACAATTTGGGGAACAGGGTTACGAGGACTAGTTGAGAGTGTTTTGTTGGAAAACTGCTAACATCAAGGCTGAGAACAGCCCACCACAACAAAGAATTTTCTGGCCCGAAATGGCAGCAGCACCAGATGAGATCATAATTCAAAATAAATCACACAGGAGCATGAGAGAGGCTTTCTGGGAAGCTCAAAGAAACTAAAGTTCTGCAACTTCCTACGCCAGCTTCCCCTTTACTTCCAGGCTCTTTCTAAAGCGAGCCACTGAAACAACAAGCTTTCTGTCTGGACATCCTTCTCCCATTTTCGTACCGGTATGGACCTAAACAACTGTTGAAAAAAAAAGAAAGATGAAGAATAGTCCCAGGCAGATTTCCACAAGGACACATGTATGGACAACGGCCAAGAATGGAAACTGAGTGTTAGAGGGAACCCTGAAGATCCCTGACATTCCAAACCAACACAGCAACCCATACTGGGAAGTGTCCTTCTCATACTGAGGAAGAGGAGGGTAAAGAAGATCACCTAGCAGGTTGTCATTACAAAAATCTCAATGAAGCAGACAACAGAAAGTTATCCACCAACACTCCAGTCATGGTCTGCGTGGGACCGTACATTCCAATCATCTTACCATTTCACCCAGACAAAAAACAGGACCAAGAACCAAGGAGAGAGCTGCTGGCCTAAGAGAGTAACCTCCCATCTTAACTGCACATTAGAATCACCTGAAAGTTTTTAACCAACCACGCACCCTAACAAATGCATACCCAAGCCCTGCCCCAGACCAAGGGAATCACTATTTCTGAAAAGGGGCCCAGCGGTCTCAGCATCTAGACAGTAGAATCTACTTCTTTCTACTCAGGGAAGGAAACTGCTTTAAGTATACTTCATAAACTTAGTTCTCAGACAATCCTCCTGGTGTAGACAGAAGTGGAGTAGACTAGTAAGGATAGTAACACCCAGCAGCCCCTGGTTACAAGTCAGAGAATCTTCCCGTCACCGTTAAGACACTGTGCTTTGGATGTGTATTCACTGAGCACCTCCTAGGACTTATTCTGGACACTTTAATTACTCAGTCATTCCTCACAACAGCCTACTTGATAGTAGCGTGGCATGATCCCCCCTGTAGGCACGAGGTCACGGAGCACCGATTAACCATAATCTGTTCAAAGTCATGAAGCTAATAAAGATCAACATGGGACTCATTCCCAAGGAGCCTGGTTCCACAGCCCACTTAAGCCATTAGGCAGTGAGGTTTCTGCATCAAGGAAACAAACCTCTCCTTGAAAAAGGCTTCAGAAAGAATCCGGCCCTGAAAGTTAATCACATCTTTCCATCAGAATTCTCAGGGCAGGATCAGGGCCAAGCTCGCAGACTTGGACTTGCTCTAAGGGGCAATTCACCAGGTAAAACCTCCTGCAGATAGGCACCAGCCGGGGTGCCTGTGGACACGGCCAGGCCCTCTGTCCACGTGGCCTCACATTCACTATGACCACCCGAAAATGGTCTCCGCATCAAATCTCATATCTGTCACTCAGGATGCTTCTTATTTTTAGTTACTTCTAAATTTAGACTAAGGCTATAGTCCAGCCTGCCCATTGTACACAGTTTCTTCGTCGTTTTCTATCGTCACTGCAGCTGTCTGTGGACACTGCTTTATCTCTGCTTCATTGTGGACCATCTTTCAGGTTGTTTTATCCTGTTTACTTGCCCCCTCTTTTATCTTCCACTGTTAAATGTGGACAAGGAAATGGCAACAACCAGAAAGCAAACAGGCTGGGACCCAGGTGGGGGGGCCTGAGTGTCTTGCTTCCCTCTGGCCAAGGGGATGGAGCTGCAGCTGCTGAAAACGTTTGAGAATGCGCCTGGAACTTAATAATGTTGAAACCAATTTAGAAAACATCCAGGAAACACATACTGTGACTTTACCTTCATGCTGTATTTCTGAACCAGGTTGACTATCTAACTTGACCAAGCACACTTGATTCTGAAGGGGTTTTGATCGCTACAAAATAGTAAAAGGTGAAGCAATTAAAAGAACAAAGAACTACACTAGAATGTTAAAGCATAAGGACAGAAGCACGTGGCAGTCAACAATATAACTTTCAGCAACCAGCTCAATTATTAAGAGCAAATACTTAAATGTTGATTCCAAGACATGATTTGTGTGTGTGTGTGTGTGTGTTAGTCACTCAGTCTTGTCCGATTCTTTGTGACCCCATGAACTGTAGCCCTAGGGGCTCCTCAGTCCATGGGATTCTCCCAGAAAGAAGACTGGAATGGACTGTCATTTCCTTCCCCAGTGGATCCTGTCAACCCAGGGATCGGACCTGGATCTCTTGCATTGTAGCCAGATTCTTTACTATCTGAGCCACCAGAGAAGCCCAGTTATGATTTGGAAACAAACAAATAAATCATCTAAGAATGATTCCAAAATAAAAAAGTTTTAATGGGGTTTAAACAACATTGCTGCTGCTGCTGCTAAGTCGCTTCAGTCGTGTCTGACTCTGTGCGACCCCATGGACAGCAGCCCATCAGGCTCTTCTGTCCCTGGGATTCTCCAGGCAAGAATACTAGAGTGGGCTGCCATTTCCTTCTCCAATACATGCATGCATGCTAAGTCGCTTCAGTCGTGTCCGACTCTGTGCGACCCCATGGACAGCAGCCCACCAGGCTCCTCTGTCCACAGGATTCTCCAGAGAAGCCAAGAGTACTGGAGTGGGTTGCCACTTAGGTTCAGTACACTTAGCAAACAGATTTCAAAGGCATCTGGTCTGAAGGAAGATGTATGGGTCAGCTATGGACAGGGTAAGGCTGTGTACACAGAATATACCCAGATATTCTCAAAACAGGCACCTAAGTACAAACACATCTTTAAAATAAAAAAAAATTTAATAACAAGTCTTAAAACTTCGCAAACTATATATATGCATATACACAGACACACACAAATCTCTTCTCAAAAGAAAGAAATACATCAAAACAGTGATTGTGTTTAAAGGATCAAATCATGAGCAGTGTCAATCACACTTCATATGAGAGGTTTGTAAAGGGCCAGACAGTATTTTCAGCTTTGCAGACCATGCATCTCAGCCATAACTACTCAAATCTGCCACTGAAACGGGAGAGCAGCCAGAGATAAAACATCAATGAATGGGTGTGACTGTGTTCCAATAAAGCTTTATTTATAAAAAGAGGCCACAGCCTGGATTTGGCCAGTGCATCTTAATATGCCAACCCTTAATTTATACCCATAACCCACAGGAAAAACTGAGACAGGAGAAAATATCCAAAAAATGGTTGAGCACACACTGTGATTTGTAGTATGTACACCCAGACCTTATAAAACCCTTTCAGTAACCTAATGTAACCCAACACGCCTCACTTGGGTCATTTTACAGAAACCACTGTGAACCAAGTTTTACGGGGTTGAGCCTGCCATCTTGTGGTCATGTAAAAGAACAGCCTTCGTGGTATCCACTCCCTATCATTTATGCATACACAGCTCCCCGGTCACAAAGAGAAAAGCAAATGCCACTTGATATCACTTATATGTGGAATCTAAAATACGATACAAACGGACCTATCTACGAAACAGAAACAAAATCAGGGACAAAGAGACTGGTGGTTATCTTCCACCAGGGGAGGGGGGGCGGAGAGGGCAGGAGTAGGTGTTTGAGATTAGCAGATGCAAACGGGCACAGGCAGAATGGATAAACAATAAGGCTCTACTATAGCACACAGGGCACTATATTCCATGTCCTGTGATAAGCCATAACGGAAGAGAATATGAAAAAGAATATATATACATGTGTATGTTTTATACATATATATACACACATATATATATGTATGTTATTATTCAGTCACCCAGTCATATCCGACTCTTGTGACCCCAGGGACTGCAGCACGCCAGGCCTCCTATATATTTAGGTTTCCCAAGTGGCCCCAATGGTAAAGAATCTGCCTGCCAATGCAGGAGACATGGGTTCAACCCCTGAGTTGGGAAGATCCCCTGAAGTAGGAAATGGCAACCTACTCTAGCATTCTTGCCTGGAAAATTCCATGGGCAGAGGAGCCTGGCAGGCTATATAGTCCATGGGGTCACAAAGAGTCGGACAGGACTAAGCACTCACACTATATATATATGCTGCTAAGTCACTTCAGTCGTGTCCGAGTCTATGCGACCCCATAGACGGCAGCCCACCAGGCTCCCCCATCCCTGGGATTCTCCAGGCAAGAAGACTGGAGTGGGTTGCTATTTCCTTCTCCAATGCATGAAAGTGAAAAGTGAAAGTGAAGTCGCTCAGTCGTGTCCAACTCTTAGCGACCCCATGGACTGTGGCCCACCAGGCTCCTCTGTCCATGGGATTTTCCAGGCAAGAGTACTGGAGTGGGGTGCCACTGCCTTCTCCATATATATATATATCTGAGTCACAACTATAATTCAACTATACTTCTATTAAACAAAAACAAACACAAAGGTACACAGCTCCCTGGAATGCTTTCCTAAAGATATGATGGGCATATGGGTACTATAATTGATGGGGATTGATCCTCTCAAGACTCAACTTGTCGAATTCTCCCAGGGAGCCACTCAATAAAAGGATGAACTCTCAGCAGGCATCTGGTGTGCTCTATTCTTATCGACCAAGCTTCAGAAGGGACTTTGCAAAACAAGAACACTCAAAGTTCCTACACTCAGAGGTGGGAAAAGAAGACCTTTTTCAACCCAACTTTAAAAAATAAGCCCCCAGTCCCAGCTCACTAAAAGCCACCCCAGCTCTAGAACACATCACAGCAAGATTAAGCGAGAGCCGTATCTATTCACCTGTGGGCTTGTTCCCAGATTCTCCTGCTGAACAAGAATGAGCACCTAAAAGTGAAAAAGCTCTAAGCCCCGTCCCAGGAAATAAACTCAGGAGATGGAGAGATGCAAGCAAGAACAGTGTTGCAGGAAGAGAGCCCACGTGAAAGATGTCTGGGGAGCCAAGCATGGAGCTCACTGGGGGGTCCCAGAAGGCTTCCTGGGGCAGGTAGCATCCAAGCTGCTCCTTCTAGGGTGAGCATAAGGTTGTCAGAAGGAGTGGAAGGAAAGGTATAAACAGGAAAAACAGCAGATGGCTCAGGGGAGGGGGTTTCTGCCAACAGGCTCATCTCCAGACTAGAGGTCAGAAGAGCCCCAGGGAACAGCAGACCAAACAGCAGCTCTGGGCATGTTTCCACTCCGGGCTTCCCAGTCCACATCCTCTCCCTTTCCACAGAAGGAGACACAGGACCGGGGCGACACAGGAGATAGTGCCATGGAAGCAGGGGCAAGAGCAAAGCCCCAGCATCTTCAGTGACTCCTGGCACTTCGGCATCGCTACATCTCCGCCCACAGTCAAGAGACAGTGGCCTGCATGTACTTATCTTTCCCCCAAAGGACAAACAGCAGCAGCACAACAGAGCTTTCCCCTGCAGCCAAGCAGCAGCTCCACCAGCATGCAAGTTCCCGGCCCCTTTACACCTCGACACGGGAGCTCAGTAATCTGTTCATCTCCCTCAGGCATCTCACAGGACCTGCCAGAGGCAGGCAATCCACAAAGAAAGATGCAAGCCACGAGGGGCGCCCCCAGGGCACAGCCATACCTGTGTCGCTGCTGAGAAAGGCGAGGGGGCTCTCCCCGAGGAGGTCGGCCGGGCCGTCCAGCCGATGGGGCGGGTTCTCCAGCAGCTCTGCTCCTCCCTCCAGCTCCGGGCAGGTCCTCACCAGGAGGCCCAGGGACGGCTGTGTGAGGAAATCTCTGAGCACAGAGGAGTTCAGGGTGCCTGCAGCCCGCTTATTGATCTCGAGAATCTCATCTCCCGCCTTCAGGCCTGCCAACGCGAGATGGAAAAATGTTTAATCTCACACACACACACACATAAAGGCAGCGGCAGCGTCGAATCAGATCGCAGCAGCAGAGGAGCTCCGCTTCTAAAGGGCACACCGAGCTTGCCTGTTAGAGGTGCCGCTGCTGCACACTGGCTGGCGGGCACCAAGGGGCTCCTCGGGTGACCACGTGGGCTTTGGTTCTGTAAGGTTCTAGACTGGGATGTCAGAGCAGGCCTGAGCTGCCCTGAACACACTGACCAAACAACCGTACCCCTTCTTGAATCTATGGGCTTACTGTTAGCCGCTCAGTCCTGTCTGACTCTTTGTGACCCCATGGTCTGTGGCCCATCAGGCTCCTCTGCCCATGGGATTCTTTGGGTAAGAATACTGGAGTAGGTTGCCATGCCCTTCTCCAGGGGATCTTCCCAACCCAGAGATCAAACCTGGGTCTCCTGCACGGCAGGCGATTCTTTACCATCTGAGCCACCAGGGAAGCCCAGGTGTTCTATCCTAGCTATTGTCCCCCCATTTCGAAGGGGAAACGTGGCAATGCGCCCTGATTTCAGCAATGTGTGTGCCATGTACATGCTTGTCTACTGTGGACACGTGTGCACAGTCAGCTAAAGCCTAAAAATCATTGCTATGGAAACAAACTGCAGGCTTCTCCTCAGCTACGATCATTGAAGGTCATCTCATTCTAAATACATTCAGGGATAAGAGTTTACAGAACCAATGCAATCGTATTTGCTCCCCACACCCTGTCCCCGCCTCCAGCCACCTTTTATATGGGCTTGCCAGGTGGTGCTAGTGATAAGGAATCCACCTCCCAGTGCAGGAGATGCAAGAGACTCGGGTTCGATTCCTGGGTCGGGCAGATCCCCTGGACGAGGAAATGGCAATCCACTCCAGTATTCTTTCTGGAGAATTCCATGGGCAGAGGAGCCTGGCAGGCTACAGTCCATGGGGTCACAAAGAGTCGAACACGACTGAGGGACTGAACCACCACCACCACCTTTTATATAAAACTACATCAGGACCTTGGGGTGAGTGGCCTTCTGAAGTCCCAAAAGGTTCTGCTACTTTTGCAAAGCATTCTGGGGAGCTGCCAAAGCTTGGGACCCAGAGGAGTAGCCGTGAACCAGCCCAGCCTAGAAGAACAGGAACTTGTGACTGACTCGGGGCAGGTCTGCCTGACATTTAAAGAACTTTGCAGCAGTGTGAGAAACGGAGAGGTTAGGGAAGAACGGGACAAAACACGAGGTCCTTTCAGCTAAGAAGAAGGAAAGAAGATGATTCTTATTTTCTAGACGAATGTGGAAAACCAAATCTGTAAAAAGGGTGTGACCGAAGGGCAAAAAGGCAAAGGATGATCTTCACCCAATGTGAAGCCACACAGCCCCTTAGGCGTCCGCAAGGCTCACTCTGATTCCGCAGAGAAGTTCTCACTTCCCAGCTTTCCTGGGTCACACCTCTAGGCCAGCTTTACTCAGGTTTACAAAAGACTTGAAATCAATTCTCTGTCATAAAAATACTTGAGGAAACATCATGGGTGAGAAGGCAGAGGTGGAATTCTAGGAGACTAACCATTCCACTTCCGAGTGAAAGATTCTGGCATTACAACATTTGAATTGAAAATACCAAACTTCCACATGTGAAAGGCAGTTGTCACCTTTAAAGTCTTCTCTTGGAGACAACTCCTTTGGTTAGGCATCAGAGGCCGTAATACAAGGAAAAAAAGAAGGAACATCTGCAAGTTTTGTTTTGTTTTTTTTTTTTTAAATGAATCGCTAGGTTGGCCGGAATCCCCTGGTGGTCCAGTGGTTAGGACGCCACAGTCTCACTGCCAGGGGCCTGGGTTCAATCCCTGCTTGCGGAACGAAAGCCCACAAGCCATGCAGCCAAAAAATAAATTGATTTCTTTAAATAACTTTAAAGAAAATTTCTAGGTTTGTATGACTGTTTGAATACGAGTGTATAGTGGGTTAAAGGGCAACCCCTGAAAATGTATGTCTGTGTTCTAGAACCCGGGAATGGGACCTTATTTGGGAACAGGATCTCTGCAGCTGTGTTTCAGTAAAAGCTCTTGAGATCAGACCAGGCTGGATTATCTGATGGGTCCGAAACCCAGTGACAACCATCCTTGTGGGACAGACACAAATGAGAGTCACAAAAAGCAGAGGAGAAAGTCAGGGGAGGATGGAGAGCGAGCGATGCTGCCACAGGCCAGCAAACACCCGAAGAAGGAAAAGGCAAGGACAGACCCTACCCACCGACGCCCCCCAGGGACCCCAGGGACCTCAGTCCTGCAGACACCCTGGCTTCAGACTCTCCTCCAGAACTGTAGCAGAAAACAGTTCTGTTTGCTGAAAAAAGTGTTAGTTGCTCAGTTGTGTCAGACTCTTTCAACCCCATGGACTGTAGCCCGTCAGGCTCCTCTGTCCGTGGGGATTCTCCAGGCAAGAATACTGGTAATGGTTTAAATGAGATTAAATGAAATAATCCATGTAGAACTCCTCATGTTGCACTTGGCATGTTGAAGATGTTCAACAGACACTAACTCTCATTATTAATGTTTGGTAGCAGAAAGAGGAAAACTTTGTTTTTCATTTTAAGCCTATTCAAAAACACTCCCCACTTACCCATGGGTGAAAGTTGTGAAATGTCCCATCTGTCTAGAGAGTTCTAGCCCTTGGCCTTCTCAGCCAGGCTCTGTCTCATGGAGCCATCAGGAAGACACTTAGATGGCAGCAATGAAAGATGCCCGATCCCAACCTCAGAGGATTCGAATCCAAGAGCAGAACAACAGACCCAAGATGAACAGAGACAGGGGTAAACACACTCTGACTTCAAAAGTCAATTCTACAAGGACAGGCAATGTGAGATTCAACACGGAGCAGAGAGTGAGAGAAAGATAAAGCATGCGCAGGAATATGGGAACTAATCGTCAGCCCATACCAGGCCAAAAGCCCACAGCGGCGAACAACAATAAAGTGTAGGCTCAATGACTGACAGAATATTCGGTTCTAATTAGGCTGCAAGCCACCAGACGCCCCTTGGTGTGCACCACATTCTGGTCATTTTAAGAAACATTGGCATTGGGATGCTGTCCAGACGGCAATGACCAGAGTTTATTCTACCTTCTAATGAACTGTTGAAGGGTCTGCAAGGGTCAAATTTGGAAAAGACTTAGCAGCTGCAACACAACGAATATCACAGACTCCTCTGGCTGGCTATAAAGGAGGCTAAATGGAGAGTGGAAGCTGAAGGAGAAGGATGTTTTATCATCAGAGTCTGTATGGTCCACCGGGAGCTCTCCAACACTGGCTAGCTCTCCATCACCTTCACATAGAGGCTATGCTTTAACATCAAATACGCCGAGTACCACAGTAGCATCACTGACTCATGGGGCATGAACCTGAGCAAACTGCAGGAGACAGTGAAGGACAAAGGAGCCTGGGGTGCTGTAGTCCCTGGGGTCACAAAGAGTTGGACAAAACTTCACAACTGAACCACCACCACAACCCCAAATCTCTCTCCCAACACAGCCCTCTGCAGGCCAGGTACTGGAATAGTTTGTTACCCATGTGGACGAATGGACATCCCCCTTGTATCTGGAGAGAAGAGCATCATAGGGGGAAAGGGGGTTGCAGCACCCAACCGTTGTTTTCATCTAACACCAGGGTTCTTGGATTCAAAGGACTAAAACAGGATGTGACTGAAACCAGGGCAGTGTATTTCCCCACCCCCGCACCCAGCACAGTCACTGCAGGGCTGAAAGAGATAAAAATCAGTTTGGGGTTCAAAGGGGAATAAACCCCGCCACCTCTGCTCTTAGCTGAGATACCCTCAATGAGGGAACCAAACTGGCTGCCTCTGGTCTTGAAAACACAGAAGGAAAATGAAGGAACAGTCACACCCGTGGCAGTTAGCAGCGGGTACATTACTTGGACTTTCTTTCCCATGGTCACACTCTTGTCATCTCTGTGCAGAGCCAAGGCTGCAGGGAGTACTTCTCTGATGCTGACAACACAGGGCTAGGTCAGCAGCACAGGGGCCTTGCCAGCTGAACACCACAACTCAGCTGCCCCAGCACGTGGAAGCAGGGGGAAAGGTCAGGCTGCCTTCCATCCACTCCCAGCTGCTCCATTCAGCCATCCCTGAGGAGAACTAGACCCAGGCATCAGGTCCAAGCAGAACTGACCGAGACACGTTTAACTTGTACATTCAGTGAGTGTGAATTTGCCACTGCCTGAAAGAAGCCAAAATTCCATAGCAAGAAGAATGAAATGAAGGTGGAGTTTAAGCCCTACCTGCTCAATTCATTTACAATGAGTATAGTGACTTGAAGAAAAAGCGAGAAGAAAGTTAGTCAAACTGTTGTTTCTGACTCTTTGCAATCCCGTGTACTGTAGCCCACCAGGTTCCTCTGTCCAAGGAATTCTCCAGGAAAGAATCCTGGAATGGGTTGCCACTTCCTTCTGCAGGGATCTATCTGACCCAGGGGTTGAACCCGGGTCTCCTGCATTGCAGGCAGATTCTTTACCACTTGAGCCACCGGGGAAGCCCAAGAATGTCTCCCTCCAAAAGTCATGTCCACTCAGAATGTGACCTTATTTGAAAATAGGGTTTCTGTGTCCTAAACCCAACGACTGGTGAATGTCATCTGAAGAAAGGGAGGCACGCAGGAAAGATCACCCTGTGAGGACACAGAAGGAAATCAGAGTGAGGCAGCTACAAGCCAAGGATGCCCTGGGCTATTAGCCACCAGGAGAATCTAGAGAGCATCAAGGAAGAGATTCTTCCTGCAGGGGCTCAGGAGGAAATGACCCTGCCGATACCTGGATTTCAAACTTCTAGCCTCGTGATCTGTCTGAGAATACACTTCTGTTGTTCTGAATCACCCAGTTTGTGGTAATTTGTTCCTGCAGTCTTAGAAAACCAACATAGGAAGCCCCCCAAAAAAGAAAATCTAGGATGAAAAGATTTTTTTCAGTAGAAAAAGGATGGAGTGCTGGGGCTCCACAAGTAGCCTAGATAGACTGTACTAGGAGCTTTTGTAGAGGGGCAGGCAAGTATAGCAGACAAGAGCTTTCTACGGAGGGCAAGAAGCCTGGATCCTGAACCCCGAGGTTCTCAACTTCTACAAAGATGCCCCCATGAATGGCAGCAACACATGAAGGAGCTTTGCAAGCTAAGGTGAAGATCAGTGTCAGCTTTGAGCAGTGCACATCAAAGCACAAAGGAGTCTCCCCGAGCAGCTCCAACCAGACCCCCAAGACCTTCATTCCACCCTAGACGGTAGGGAAAGACAACCCCTTCTGATTCGAAGGGCACTTCCCACCAACCCCATGGAAATGGGCTCAGAATTAGATTTGAAATCCAGGAAGGCAACATTCCTTGCACAACTGAGCTGATGGAAAAAATAACTCATATTCCCTGGAGGTGTTTTCACTGTGACAACATTTAAACACTCTTCAGAGGTGAACATTTGAGCCTGATCTGTCTCATTCACCAACCAGAGAAATCCAAAAGGGAACTGAAGACAGACAAGTCGAGACAAGATGGCTAATAACTTACCTTTCTTGGAAGCTAAGCCAGTTTCTTTTACGCTATTCACGTAGAGCCTTCGAACACCATCCTCTTCCACAGAAGAAAGTGAAAACCCTGGGAACAGAGACAGAAGGGTGAGACAACAGGTAACACTCATACCCTCTGAGTGTGGAGCAAACACAGAGAGAATCCAGGGTGAGCCTGGCATGCTCACTGTTTGGAGTTATGGTCTTTCCTTGTTTGTACTGTGTCAGAAAGCAGAAAAAAGTACTTTTAGACAACTCTAAATGAAGCCACAATAAAAATTAATATTACCAAGTACATCTGTCTCCGTATAAACAACTATCAACTCAAGTGGAAAAAAATGACCTTGCTTTTTGCCTTGCTTGATAGTTAATGCCACAGTTTTGCTTTTTTTTTTTTTTTTAACTGTTCTCTCTGCCACACAAAAGAGAAACAGTTAGCTTATCTCATTTGAGTCCCCTTGACCTTTTTTTTTTTAGTCAATCTATGTCCCAGGACATGTCAGAACAGAACACCCGTACAGTGTGTGTTCACCTATATAGTGCTGTGTGGACACTGCTTTAATTTAGTAAAATTCAGCTGGCCCCCAACAGGGATGAGTAACGACACATTTTACAAATCCTTTTCATATTGAAACTGATGGATCGCACATTCTCCCAGTGTCAGATCATAAGATTATCTTATACGCATCCAGGCTTCCAAAGCTCAGCTAATTAACCTTGGGCTTTGCGACATCCTTCAAAAAACAAGGCAGAAGAAGGCCCTGAAGTTCTAAGTGCTCCCAATCCCATGGCTACAAGCCTTGGTCACTTCTGTTTCTCATATAAAACTCTTTCTGAACAATCAGTGCAAAGTCCACAACCAAAACCTACTTTCCCCCTCGGGATAAAATACTTTGCCAGATAACCCTAAAAGGGCAATGGAAATTAACACAACTGTAAATATCGGACATGATTTCTGCTCTGGGAGAAAAATAAGGCTTAGGCAGAGAAAAATATAGTGGTTTTCGAAAAAAGCAAAGAACAAAATAGAATAATTAATTAATGGACTGGGGCCCAGGGATTCACTGAGACTTCTCAGACTGTGTCAAATGAACATGTTTTCTTTTCGTACCATTCACAGAACCAGGAAATAGATACCCACAGGCAGGCAAAACTACCAAATGCCATCACCCACGAGGGGACCATAACTCCCTCAGAGAACAAGACAAGCTCACCCCTGAGGACTTTCCAGAGTCTTTATATTAGTCTCTTATTTTAAATTCCATTCTTACAGCAACTTCTAACTTTCAGAAGACTCTTCAACAAGTCCCACTCAGGGCTTCCCTGAGGGTCCGGTGGTTAAGAATCCACTGTGCAATGCAGGGGATATAGGTTCAATCTCTTGTCTGGGAAGATCCTACATGCCTCAAGGAACTAACCCTGGGAGCCACAACTGCGGAAAGCTGCTTGCCTAGAGCTGTGCTACACAATAAGGGGAGCCACCCAATGAGAAGCCTGTCTATCACAACTAGAAAGTATCCCCGAGCTCCAAGACTAGAAAAAGCACCTGAACATCAACAAAGACCCAACACAGCCAAAATGAAAGAGAGGAATGTTAAAAAACTAAGTTTTACTCAAATAAAAATAATTTTAGACAAGAGCCACTTAAATGACATTAGCCTTAACACAGTGGTATTTATCTGCACTTCAACAGAGATCTTATTTTCCTTTTATCTATTAGAATAGATACAGAATCAAGGATTATATCAGGGTAAGGATGAATAGAATCCATTAAAATACAGGCATTTCCTTTCTAAAATGCTATCCTTTTATAAAACGCAGAGACCAAATTTTTAAATTATACTTCTAATTCAAATTTTCTTCTATTAAATATATAATGAACACACTGTCTGGAGAGGTGATATGCTGAGAGCCTACAGCAAGTCACCTTAAACCAGAGTCAGAGCAGAAGGCTGAGGTATTCATCTGTTGCTTTCTTTCTTTACCACTAAAGGTGTCAAGAGTCCCAAGGAGCAGTCTCTATTTCAAGATGTCAACAGTCTGCACACTGGGGGGTAGGCAGGTGAGAATTTTAACCATTTCCTACAGTAACAAGTATGTGTTCATTTGTATTAGCTTTTAGATTCCGCATATAGGTGATATCACGTTGTATTTGTCTTTCTCTGACTTATTTCACTAAGCATAATATTTTCTAGGCCCATCCACGTCGCTACAAATGGAAACAGTTTGTTCTTTATCGTGGCTGAGTATTATTTCACTGTAGCTCTAGCCTATTGTAAATACTGCGGCTATGAACACTGCGGGGCATGTATCTTTCTGAATCAGAGTTTTCATTTTTTCCAGATATATATAAACAGGAGTGGGATTGCTGGATCCCTGGTAGTTCGGTTGGGAAAGAATCCACGTGCAATGCAGGAGAACCTGGTCTGATTCCTGGGTCGGGAAGATCTGGAGAAGGAGACGCTACCTACTCCAGTATTCTTGCTGCTGCTGCTGCTAAGTCACTTCAGTCGTGTCCGACTCTGTGCAACCCCATAGATGGCACCCCACCAGGCTCCCCTGTCCCTGGGATTCTCCAGGCAAGAACACTGGAGTGGGTTGCCATTTCCTTCTCCAATGCATGAAAGTGAAAAGTGAAAGTGAAGTCGCTCAGTTGTGTCTGGCTTTTCGAGACCCCATGGGCTGCAGCCTACCAGGCTCCTCCACCAATGGGATTTTCCAGGCAAGAGTACTGGAGTGGGGTGCCATTGCCTTCTCCGCCAGTATTCATGGGCTTCCCTGATGGTTCAAACAGTAAAGAATCTGCCTGCAATGTGGGACAGCAGGTTTGATTCCTGGGTTGGGAAGATCCCCTAGAGGAGGGCATGGCAACCCACTTCAGTATTCCTGCCTGGAGAATTCTCATGGACAGAGGAGCCTGGCGGGCTACAGTCCGTGGGGTTACAAAGAGTCCAACACAACTGAGCAACTAAGCACAGCACAGCCCAAGGTAGTTATATTTTTAGGTTTTTAAGGATAGCAACAATCTAATTCCAAGAAAACACACGTAATACCGTCTAAAATGATGGCCACAGGAAATAGAAGGAGTTAGTCCATGTAAAGCCAAAGCACCCACCCCACCAAAAGGCTTAGAGATACAGAGACCAGGAGGCACCATTAGTGACATATGGTCGTGAAAATGAAGGAGGTGATTAAAACTAAGTGAAGAAACCAAAAAGACAGACTCATTTCCTGAATAACCAGAAGCTTCTTCATACTGAAATTGAGGACCAAAGAAAAATCATGACGATACAGTAAACAAAACAGACGGATTCAAAACCAGAGTCCGGGACACAGTGAAATGGAGAAAGTGAGAAAAATGTAGATTCCACCGACACAAAGAAGGGGGCTCCCGGGTGGCTCAGTGGTAAAGAACCTGCCAGACAACGCAGGAGATGTGGGTTTGACCTCCGGTTGTGAAGATCTCCTGGAGGAGGAAATGGCAATCCACTCCAGGATTCTTGCCTGGAAAACCCCACGGACAGAGGGGCCTGGTGGGCTCTAGTCCATGGGGTCACATAGAGCTGGACATGACTTAGCAACTGAGCAGGCATGCCTGCTGACATAGAGGGGACGCAAGACCGAAAATCTAATAGTCTAAGAAGTCCCCAGAGAAAAACAAATACTCAGTTGCTGAAATGATGCATTCTTCCACTTCAAGACTGCCTAGATGATCATGCTTAGTCTATTACAAAACTATGTGAACTGACTTCAACAACAAGGTCTGAGAGAGTCCTGAGGGCTGAGGTGGAGGGAAGGATGAGAAATTAGGCAAGTGCTAAATCTTTCCATTTGTTTCGTCAGTGGGATTATTAAGTCATATTTTCCTCCCTGAAGTGTTCTACAATAGAAAGCAGTATCTGGTTTCTGTGCTGATGTGTGCTAGTAACTTACACTGAAACTGATGTATAGCAGGAAGCTGCTCTTAGATGCAAATGTTGGAGAAAGATGAGCTGACTTTAGACTCCTTAGTACGTTTAGGACCGGGGGACTCTAACTTCTATGGAAACACCTAAACTAACATGAACTGGACACTGAGGATAAATGGGTTAGCTGAGTTTATTAGCTATGCATCTTGAGAGTCCCTTGGACAGCAAGGAGATCCAACCAGTCCATCTCAAAGGAGACCAGTCCTGGGTGTTCACTGGAAGGACTGATGCTAAAGCTGAAACTCCGATATTTTGGCCACCTGATGCAAAGAACTGACTCATCGGAAAAGACCTTGATGCTGGGAGGGATTGAGGGCAGGAGGAGAAGGGAGCGACAGAGGATGAGATGGCTGGATGGCATCACCGAACCAATGAACATGAGTTTGAGCAAGCTCTGGGAGTTGGTGATGGACAGTGAGGCCTGGCGTGCTGCAGTCCATGGGGTCTCAAAGAGTCAGACACGACTGAGTGACTGAACTGGACTGAACTGGAGGCTGTCCAAGGTGAAGTCCAGGAACCAGTACAGACAGGATGCAACTGACAGCAACATAAGGACGGAAAGCAAGATTAAGCCTCAAGAAACTCCTCGTCTGACACCACCCCACCCTCTCAAGGGCCCAGGGGTCGGAAGTTAGGTTTTCCTCATTAGGACAATGGAGAAGGCAATGGCACCCCACTCCAGTACTCTTGCCTGGAAAATCCCATGGACAGAGGAGCCTGGTGGGCTGCAGTCCATGGGGTCGCTAGGAGTCGGACACGACTGAGCAACTTCATTTTCACTTTTCACCTTCATGCACTGGAGAAGGAAATGGCAACCCACTCCAGTGTTCTTGCCTGGAGAATCCCAGGGACGGGGGAGCCTGGTGGGCTGCCGTCTATGGGGTCGCACAGAGTCGGACACGACTGAAGCGACTTAGCAGCAGCAGAAGCAGCATTAGGACAAAGTACCCCAGTGAAAGTGGTCTGAGAGGTTCAAATAAGCCTTTGCCTGCGGGAAAGGCTACAGAGGAATATCGAAGGTGCTGTTGCCTAGTAAAGGGTCTGTAGATTTTCAAATGCTAAAAAGCCCAATAAGTTAATTCAGAGAGAAATGGTAAGGAAGCATACGCAGTAAACTTTGTATCTTTTCACCAGGTACTCCGTTGTTCTTCAGCTGCTAAGTCATGTCCAACTCTTTGCGACCCCATGGACTGCAGCACGCCAGGCTCTTCTGTCCTCCACCATCTCCTGGAGCTTGCTCAAATTCATGTCCACTGAGTCGGTGATGCCATCCAACCATCTCATCCTGTCACCCCCTTCTCCTCCTGTCCTCAATCTTCCTCAGCATCTGGGTCTTTTCCAGTGAGTCAGCTTCGAATCATGTGGCCAAAAGTATTGGAGCTTCAGCACCAATCCTCCCAATGAATATTCAGGGTTGATCTCCTTTAGGACTGATTGGTGTGATCTCCCTGCTGTCCAAGAGACTCTCAAGAGTCTTTTCCAGGACCCCAATTTGAAAGCATCAATTCTTCAGCACTCAGTGTTCTTTATGGTTTTCTAGTTCTCCTTTTAAAAGAAACACGTATATCTATCTTTGGCCGCACCAGGTGTTTGTTGCAGCAGGTGGGCTCTCGAGTGGCACACAGGTTTAACTGCCCTTTATGTGTGGGATCTTAGTTCCCTGACCAAGGATCAGACCAGGGTCCCCTGCATTGCAATGAAGATTCCTAACCACCAGGAAACTTCCCTAGTCTTCCTTTCCAGCACCCTGTAGACCTACACTTCTCTGCTTACCCACCCAAGCCCTGGCTCCAGTCACTTGCTTTGAAGAGTATACTGGGAATGAGCCAGTGGCTGGTTCACCACCTCTCCGCTTTGCCTTCTGCCAAGAAACAGACAATGTCCCAGGTGGCATCTGCTCCAGGCCCTGGTCTTGGCGTGAGGACAACAGAGAGAAGGGGTTGCGGCCAACCCAGAGGCAGCAGGGTGAACAGGAGAGAATCCCACTGTTCGGAGCCCAGGGGTCTCGGTGACTGCTACTGCCTCAGCTAACCTCGCCCCGCCTGCCTATCCACCCCGACAGAGAATGGGCTTCCCTACGTATTGTACTCAAGCAGCAACTCTTCTGAGGTCCAAGTCATCAAGGGTAATGCTAAGCAGACTGGTGTTGAATCCATGGAAAATATTCCATCTTTAACAACACCAGAATCAGACAACTGTGTAGGAAAGCCCTAAAGGAGTGGGCCCGACTGTCACTCTTTGAAAAAATGCCTGCTTACAACTTTGACTCCTGCCTGAAACCTGAGAACTTGGATTTTGGGAGGGTTCCCAACACCCTGATGGAGCTCACTGTGTCTAAAAATCTGTACAGACAGTGTGGGTTACGCCGAACACCTGCTTTCCTCCTGGAAGGCTGGAGTCCTGGTACATGCGAGGCAGAAGGTGCCTATGTGACCAGCCTCCTAACCAAAACCCTGGGCACTGAACCCCTAACAAACCTCCTACTAGACAGTGTAGTTCGCACGCACTGTCTCAGCTCACTGCTGAGGGAACTGTGGGCTTGCCGTGTGACTGGGCTGGACTTTTGGAAGTTTGCACCTGGTGTCCGAGCACCTCACCCCACGTGCCCCTCCCTCTTCCTGATGTTACCTCGAATACTTTTGCTGTGATAAATCGTGGTCATGAACGCGATGTAAGCGCAGTGAGTCTTCTCAGTGAATCTAGGGCACCCCAACTCACATCAAAGTAAGTTCCTTTAACATCATCTTTGAGGGATGGAGAACAATACATTTCTGGGGGACAGAGGTGCGAAAGGATAATTTCTTCATTACTTGTTACTGCTGTCCAGTTACTCAGTTGTGTCTGACTCTTTTGTGACCCCATGGACTGTTGCCCACTAAGCTCCTCTGTCCATGGGATTTTCCTGGCAAGAATATTGGGGTGGATTGCCATTTCCATCTCCAGGGGATCTTCCTGACCCAGGGATCAAATTCATGTCTCCTATACTAGCAGGCGGATTCTTCTACCACTGAGCCACCTAGGAAGCCCTTCTTCATTACTAGGCTACATTGTAATATAAAATAATCTATTCTCAATAAATCCATTCCTTTTTTATGACAAGAAAACCAAGAAGATTAAAGTTACAAAAGTTAAAGCTAAGGTCTTCATCACATGGAGCATAAATATCTTTTTTATTTCCCCCCTCAGTTTGGCTGAGCTGCAAAGCACAGAAGCCAGATGGGTTATCTGTTTTAAGTGGTCCCCAAAGGTTTTATTGAATTGTAAATAAGTACATGTTGATGCAGGAATTGTTTTCACATGAAGGACACCAAAGATCAAAGAAAAATAAACATACCATAATTATCACCAGCTGTATCTGACTTCTCAATCTGGATGTTCTGAGTGACTTTTGGACAAATTTCAATTTCTTTGTACAGCTGAAAAGGACAAAGAGAAACCTAATTAGGACTACATTATAAATAACTTATTAGAAACAGTCATCAATTTGTAAATCTATTTTTTCACAACTGACACTTGACATCAAATTCTCATCACATCCCAGTATTTTTCTTGAACTGACACCATTAAGACTTAACATGGAAACTTTTAAAAACTTATATTCCCAAATTTAGCTACAGTTCCAGTTTCTTAATGATTCCTTGGCATACTCTGTATATACAATTTTTTCCCACCCTACATCTAATCACAGACCTGAAAAATAATGCTAAGGTAGTAAAAAAATCTCCAGTACTAGGGAAAAACATTAACATCAAGAAGAAAGATCTTGATACGGAATCCACAGAAATAGGAGAAATCCTTGTGCTTCTGTTCATATGCCATTTTTGCTCAAAAAGTGTACAACATGCAGAGAAAAATTACAACACTGAAACAGACAAAAAAAATCACATAAATGACAATATTCTCTTCTAGTCACTAAATTATACAAAAGTATTGAGAAAACCTAAGTACATAAATCAATCAAATCTCCTGGAAACCCAAGAAAAAAAATGGGAAAAGAGATAAGAGAAATTGGTGGTTTATTAAGAAATATTATTTCAATTAAGTTAATTGATACTTCACATTTCGATGGGCTTCCCCTGTGGCTCAGCTGGTAAAGAATCCGCCTGCAATGCGGGAGACCTGGGTTTGATTTCTGAGTTGGGAAGATCCCCTGGAGAAGGGAACAGCTAGCCACTCCAGTATTCTGGCCTGGAGAATTCCATGGAGAAGTCCATGGGGTCACAAAGAGTAGCACAAGTGAACAACTTTCACTTTCACGTTTCAATGTGTGGACTTAGCATCATCATGGGCCATAGCTTACAAAGGTTTTATTTACCATGTGTTCTCACCCTTCACGTGTTCTCTATGAGACAAATGTGATCCCTATTTTACAAAGGAAGCGAAAACAGCGCAGAGAAAGTACTCTCCTAAGATCAGAAAGCCAGCCTGGGCGGAGCTGGGATTTGAACCCAGGTTTCACTGGTTCTAGCACTGAAGGCAATGGCACCCCACTCCAGTACTCTTGCCTGGAAAATCCCATGGGAGGAGCCTGGTGGGCTGCGGTCCATGAGGTCGCTAAGAGTCAGACACGACTGAGCAACTTCACTTTCACTTTTCAGTTTCATGCATTGGAGAAGGAAATGGCAACCCACCCTGGAGAATCCCAGGGACAGGAGAGCCTGGTGGGAGGCCGTCTATGGGGTCGCACAGAGTCAGACACGACTGAAGAGACTTAGCAGCAGCAGCAGCGAAGTGCTCCCCGCTACACTATAATGCCTCACAGACTGCCTCCTGGTGGAACTCAGGGGTACCACAGTCAAGGGTACAAGCCTCACTTCCATGGAACGAATTGGGAGTGTAGCGTTGACATATATACACTACTGTGTGTAAAATAGGTAGCTGGTGGGAAGCTGCTGTGTAACACAGAGCTCAGCTCAGTGCTCTGTGATGACCTAGGCAGGTGGGAAGGGGGGTGGGTGCAGATATGTGTATATATATGGCTGATTCACTTTGTTGTAGAACAGAAACCAACATAACACTGGAAACCAACTATATTCCCCCATACTCCCCCCAAAAATCTTATTTCTTAGGTAAGCAAGTAGTTGAAGTGTTAGTTGCTCAGTGGTGTCAGACTCTTTGTGACCCCATGGANTGGAAGGCTGGAGTCCTGGTACATGCGAGGCAGAAGGTGCCTATGTGACCAGCCTCCTAACCAAAACCCTGGGCACTGAACCCCTAACAAACCTCCTACTAGACAGTGTAGTTCGCACGCACTGTCTCAGCTCACTGCTGAGGGAACTGTGGGCTTGCCGTGTGACTGGGCTGGACTTTTGGAAGTTTGCACCTGGTGTCCGAGCACCTCACCCCACGTGCCCCTCCCTCTTCCTGATGTTACCTCGAATACTTTTGCTGTGATAAATCGTGGTCATGAACGCGATGTAAGCGCAGTGAGTCTTCTCAGTGAATCTAGGGCACCCCAACTCACATCAAAGTAAGTTCCTTTAACATCATCTTTGAGGGATGGAGAACAATACATTTCTGGGGGACAGAGGTGCGAAAGGATAATTTCTTCATTACTTGTTACTGCTGTCCAGTTACTCAGTTGTGTCTGACTCTTTTGTGACCCCATGGACTGTTGCCCACTAAGCTCCTCTGTCCATGGGATTTTCCTGGCAAGAATATTGGGGTGGATTGCCATTTCCATCTCCAGGGGATCTTCCTGACCCAGGGATCAAATTCATGTCTCCTATACTAGCAGGCGGATTCTTCTACCACTGAGCCACCTAGGAAGCCCTTCTTCATTACTAGGCTACATTGTAATATAAAATAATCTATTCTCAATAAATCCATTCCTTTTTTATGACAAGAAAACCAAGAAGATTAAAGTTACAAAAGTTAAAGCTAAGGTCTTCATCACATGGAGCATAAATATCTTTTTTATTTCCCCCCTCAGTTTGGCTGAGCTGCAAAGCACAGAAGCCAGATGGGTTATCTGTTTTAAGTGGTCCCCAAAGGTTTTATTGAATTGTAAATAAGTACATGTTGATGCAGGAATTGTTTTCACATGAAGGACACCAAAGATCAAAGAAAAATAAACATACCATAATTATCACCAGCTGTATCTGACTTCTCAATCTGGATGTTCTGAGTGACTTTTGGACAAATTTCAATTTCTTTGTACAGCTGAAAAGGACAAAGAGAAACCTAATTAGGACTACATTATAAATAACTTATTAGAAACAGTCATCAATTTGTAAATCTATTTTTTCACAACTGACACTTGACATCAAATTCTCATCACATCCCAGTATTTTTCTTGAACTGACACCATTAAGACTTAACATGGAAACTTTTAAAAACTTATATTCCCAAATTTAGCTACAGTTCCAGTTTCTTAATGATTCCTTGGCATACTCTGTATATACAATTTTTTCCCACCCTACATCTAATCACAGACCTGAAAAATAATGCTAAGGTAGTAAAAAAATCTCCAGTACTAGGGAAAAACATTAACATCAAGAAGAAAGATCTTGATACGGAATCCACAGAAATAGGAGAAATCCTTGTGCTTCTGTTCATATGCCATTTTTGCTCAAAAAGTGTACAACATGCAGAGAAAAATTACAACACTGAAACAGACAAAAAAAATCACATAAATGACAATATTCTCTTCTAGTCACTAAATTATACAAAAGTATTGAGAAAACCTAAGTACATAAATCAATCAAATCTCCTGGAAACCCAAGAAAAAAAATGGGAAAAGAGATAAGAGAAATTGGTGGTTTATTAAGAAATATTATTTCAATTAAGTTAATTGATACTTCACATTTCGATGGGCTTCCCCTGTGGCTCAGCTGGTAAAGAATCCGCCTGCAATGCGGGAGACCTGGGTTTGATTTCTGAGTTGGGAAGATCCCCTGGAGAAGGGAACAGCTAGCCACTCCAGTATTCTGGCCTGGAGAATTCCATGGAGAAGTCCATGGGGTCACAAAGAGTAGCACAAGTGAACAACTTTCACTTTCACGTTTCAATGTGTGGACTTAGCATCATCATGGGCCATAGCTTACAAAGGTTTTATTTACCATGTGTTCTCACCCTTCACGTGTTCTCTATGAGACAAATGTGATCCCTATTTTACAAAGGAAGCGAAAACAGCGCAGAGAAAGTACTCTCCTAAGATCAGAAAGCCAGCCTGGGCGGAGCTGGGATTTGAACCCAGGTTTCACTGGTTCTAGCACTGAAGGCAATGGCACCCCACTCCAGTACTCTTGCCTGGAAAATCCCATGGGAGGAGCCTGGTGGGCTGCGGTCCATGAGGTCGCTAAGAGTCAGACACGACTGAGCAACTTCACTTTCACTTTTCAGTTTCATGCATTGGAGAAGGAAATGGCAACCCACCCTGGAGAATCCCAGGGACAGGAGAGCCTGGTGGGAGGCCGTCTATGGGGTCGCACAGAGTCAGACACGACTGAAGAGACTTAGCAGCAGCAGCAGCGAAGTGCTCCCCGCTACACTATAATGCCTCACAGACTGCCTCCTGGTGGAACTCAGGGGTACCACAGTCAAGGGTACAAGCCTCACTTCCATGGAACGAATTGGGAGTGTAGCGTTGACATATATACACTACTGTGTGTAAAATAGGTAGCTGGTGGGAAGCTGCTGTGTAACACAGAGCTCAGCTCAGTGCTCTGTGATGACCTAGGCAGGTGGGAAGGGGGGTGGGTGCAGATATGTGTATATATATGGCTGATTCACTTTGTTGTAGAACAGAAACCAACATAACACTGGAAACCAACTATATTCCCCCATACTCCCCCCAAAAATCTTATTTCTTAGGTAAGCAAGTAGTTGAAGTGTTAGTTGCTCAGTGGTGTCAGACTCTTTGTGACCCCATGGACTGCAGCCAGCCAGGGTTCATGGAACTCTCCAGGCAAAGATACTGGAGGGCGTTGCCATTTCCTACTCCAGGAGATCTTCCTGACCCAGGGATCGAACCTGGGTCTCTAGCACTGCAGGCAGATTCTTTACCATCTGAGCCACCAGGGAATCCTGAGATACGTAAGCCAAAGGCCATCTCTGAAAATTTATGACAGAAGTTCCAAAAACAAATAAATGTGTCAGAGGCTCATACGGAATTTTTAAAACTGTCATTTAATTTCAAAAGGAAAATCTCTTTTGAGCCAAAGTCAATAAGAGAAAGCTCTTCTTGAGCACTAAAGAGAAGTCTCAGTGATTATTTAAACTTGCTCCCATCTTAAGTCATTTGTCCAGGAATAATTTCATTCATGCCGAGTATGGAAAAAAAAAACACAGGTTTCTTTCTGTTCACTTAGGGCAGTTGACAGATAGGAGAGTTGAGCTGAATGCTGAAGAAACAGGAGCCTGGAAACAGGATAAGCCAAGAGGCTGAGGTGGGAGAGGGGCTGGAAATGTTGACCCTACAAGCCCAGAGCCTCTAGAACACCTTAATTTAGTGCAACTTCCATCAACTTCTGTCTATATACTTCAGAAAATGTTCTATACCAAAGCATTCTGCATTGAGAAGACATCACTTCTAACACTGCTCTCTAGTTCAGAAAATACAGTCACCAAAATTAAACATTACCAAATATAATCAATGCTATGACATATTTTACAATGTCATGGGATGCTCAATAAAATGTTATGAAATGTACTTATTACTTCAACTTCTTTGGAACCTTAGTCTGATTTTTTTTCAATTTCCTTGAAAGCCAAACTCTCCCCCCTAGGTGGCAGTATATCACCATTTGTTTTAGTCATCTCCGAAAAGTTTCAAATGGCTTTCTACAGATCCAATGGGAATTTAGCTTCGTAAATAAGCTTTCCTATTCTTTCATAATATTGCCTCCTACTCTTCTTTGTAATTGGTGTGAAAGTCTTTGTGTTTTTTCACCAGTCTCAGACAGTTAACTTCGTATAATACTGGACCCTTCAATGTGTGGTCCCTTGACACAGGTGAACAAAAACGATTTTTTAAATCTCTAAAGTATGTAAACTTTCAAGAAGGATCTGCACTTTAAAATACATTTTTGATGCAATTAGAATATCTGACACCAGAAATTTTTGAAATCCCACAGTTTTACACATATCTTTAGCAAAAAGTATCACACACATTCCCTATGCTATTAAATCACTGATGACGCATATTATCCTTCTTTTCAAAAACCAGATTAAAGACCATCCATCAGATGTTAAAAAATGATCTGATCACCCCGGAACTTGAGCTGTCAAGTGAATGTCACATTCATTTCTTACCAGGTCTTCTTGGGGTGCCTGGTCCAAGCCACTATCGTGCATTGCCTAAATAACAGCTCGCCAGCCTCCTGCTCTCCCAGCCCCTTCCCCAAGGCTATGGGCCCCACGTTAGCCACAGAGAGCCTACTAAGACAGGAGTCAAATAAAGCCCATCTCTTGGAGTTTCACCTCTCACTTGGGCCTGACAAGCCCTCCTGCTCCCCTCTCCCTCACCTCCAGAATTCAACACCCCCTCACCACCACCCCCACTCACTCTCCCCACTGATGCTACTCAAACACAGTAAACCACCTCCACCACCACCCCTTCCCCATGCCAGGCCTCACCCGGCTTTGTTCTCTGATCCTAGAACACATTCCTCCAAAATACCTCTATGACTCACTTTCTCACCTCACTGGCCACCCTGCTCAGATATCACGTCGGAAAGCAGAGGCACCACTTTCAGATGTCCAATTTTTCTCTGTTCATTTATGTCCTAACCTTTTCTTTCCCAGCACTTAGCATCCCCGGAAATACTACCCATTTACCTGTTTTTGTCAAAATATTTACATGTTTTTATATCTGTCTTCACAACCTGGATATATTTTCCATAAAGAGCAGCAACTTTCCTGTTGCTCTCAGTGCCTAGAACAGCTAGCATGGTGCCAGGCACATAACAAACGCTAGATAAACATTTGCTGGATGAATCAATCAATCAGGGTTGTTGCAAACTTTATGCTTACTTGTCTTTTTAAGAAAAACATATTTAATTATGGGTTTTCAAAAAAAAAAAACACACAATGCCTCCATATTCATTATCAGTCTACAGATTGGACCAAATAACCAACTAATTATGAAAAAGTAGCCAAGCAGGTATTGCTTATATTAAAACATAATTAGCAAGTGAAAGCAAAAGTCACTCAGTTGTGTCCGACTTTATACAGTCCATGAATTCTCCAGGCCAGAACACTAGAGTGGGTAGCTGTTCCCTTCTCCAGGTCATCTTCCCGACCCAGGAATTGAACTAGGGTCTCCTGCATTCCAGGTGGATTCTTTACCAGCTGAGCTACCAGGGAAGCCCATAATTAGCAAAGCAGGTAAGTATACTACATAAGTAGAGGACGGACTATTCATGGCTTTCTTAAGCAAAGGAATCCCCAGCCCCGCAAAATAAATCTACCACATGCCCCCCCCGGAAAAAAATCTTTAAAATACAGGACACACTTGTGCTAATAAATATTGATCTTCTAACTCAAGAATTTTTGACAAAACAATGACAAAGAATAAGATGTTTTGGGACAGACATCTATGAATGAGTCACTTTTCAGAACTGGACTCTAAAAGTCTGTGAGTTTCGTTCATCCATGCGAAATACAATGGAGGCGGGTTATGGAAACCAATTTAGCCGTGAGTGGTCTGATGCTTGTTCAGTAAGGGTCAATAAATAAAATATCTGTAAAATCTCAAAAAGCATCCAGAATATCGTGTGTTCAAAAACCCTCTGCCCTGGAATGACATCTCATCCAGCTTAATGGCCAAAAGCCAAGACTGGAAACCATGGATGTATGGATATAATTCAATGGGTCTGTGAACTGGGATGCTGAAAAAGCCTGAAATTTTTATATTCACTAACCTGTAACTGAAACGTAGCATTACCTTCAATTATTAATGAACGAGAGCAACAAACACGGCAACATGAGCAGTGTGTCTGTGACCTTGTCACAACCAGACATCACAGTTATTTTTACACCACATTCTAGTTGCTGCTAATATCTCAAAATATTATTTATGCTCATCACTACTTCAGAACAGTGGCAGGTGTCAGACCAACCACTGTCTGATTATTTAATGAGCTATTATGTAAGCATGTGTATTCTCTATAATTTTTTTAATATCTTTCATAACTAATTCAACTCAATTAGGCCATGGCTAATCCTATGTATTCTATCTCATGGAACTGAAAACATTATTCTGAAATGGGGTCCGCAGGCTGTACCATGCTGCCAAAGATATCCTAAGAACAAAAAGTTTAAAATCTTGGTAAAAATAGAGGTGCCCATTAGCAGTACTCACTCGCAGTCTGAACAACAGAGTGAGTAAGAGTATGCCATTTACTTCCTCGGTAATCTCACAGCTGGAGACCTTCTGCAACTGGGCAAGAAAGAACACCAAGATTTTCGTGTATTTCAGGGTCTTGTTTTTGTTTTTAAATGGCAACTGTAATATGTACATAGCAGTTGTACTCTTGATGAAAGTGAAAGAGGAGAGTGAAAAAATTGGCTTAAAGCTCAACATTCAGAAAACGAAGATNAGGGGACGACAGAGGATGAGGTAGCTGGATGGCATCACCGACTCGATGGACATGAGTCTGAGTGAACTCCGGGAGTTGGTGATGGACAGGGAGGCCTGGCGTGCTGCGATTCATGGGGTCGCAAAGAGTCAGACACGACTGAGTGACTGAACTGAACTGAACTGAAGCTTGTAAAGTCTCCTATACTAGATGAGACCACACAATGGCCAAGACTTAAAAAATAATAAGTCAATATAATTTCAAAAGATCTGTCTTCAGCATTCTCCTGTGTATAAGATATGAAGGACATGGAAGTTCCTTAGTCTTGAATCCTCTCATTTAGGATATAAAAGATTCATTAACTCTGAGATCCGAGATACAAACTACACGATCTAATAGTTATTTCAGAGTTAACAGCAAAGCACTTTCCTTTCTTAAGTAAGAAAATGGGTTTTCTTTCTTCTACTCACAGAGCACAAAGTCAAGGCTTTCCCTATGCCAGAGAAAAAAAAATAAATCCGCCACTGTTAAAAAGTACCTTTCTCTGCATTAAACTTTATGATTTAAGTGATGGTTGAAAAATGGTCATTTTGTTCTTCTATTTCATGACATGATAAGAATGCTTTAAAAAGCACACCCTCTCTTATATTTCATTAAAAACACTTAAAGGGACACAAGGGGAATTTTTAAGATGACGGAAATGTAAATTATGACTGTAGTGGTGGAAACACAACAGTCTGTATACATTTGCCAGAACTCACCAAACCATGTGCTCAGAATTGATGTTTTATTGCCAAGAAAGCAAACCTCAAGAAAAGTTGATTAGAAACACAATTCCCTACTAAATGGACTAAATTTTAAATCATGCTTCCCTTTTTCAAATGGAGAGTTTTCAGGTCTAAATTTTCAGTTCTGTTTTCCGTGGTGAAAGGCTGTCTGAAGTCATACTGTTATCATTCACAGATCCATGGCAAGCAGTTCAGTGACCCCCAGAGAAATGACTAAGTACAGGAAAGAAGAACAAACTCCAAGAGAAGGGGCCTGGCTCCCAAAACGTTTCTTTTTGGGGAACTGAAAAAAGCACCCCTCGGCTAACGAAAAACGCACCATGACCATCATTTATTGAGCATCTACTATGTGAACCATGATCTTTAATCTTTGCAAAATCCTACAAAGTATTAATCACCAAATTTTTTTTGGGGGGGAGGGGTTAACCAAGACCACATAATTACTAAGCAGCAGAGCCAGAATAAAACTCCAGATCCAGTTCAGAACCCAAATCCCACCATGAAACTCAAACTTACATAAGTATGCCTAAGAATCTATAGACCTACAATTCCAGAAGGCCAGGACATACAATTAGTTAGCAGCTTTTTTTCACCTAACAGGATTTTACCCATCAATTTCAACATGCAGGGGGAAGTCATATAAAATCGGAGCTAGTACTTTTTCTCTGACAACAGCCAGCTCATCTTTGAGTCACCCATTTAAAACAAAAGACTGTCAACACGCCAAGGAAAGCCAGGAACAATAACTAAAATTCTATCTGAGAGTCAGTTCTGGTATTTCAATTTTTCATGATAACAAGTACTGTTCCTTGCATAAACTAAGGTGGCATTTCCACTCTGCAAAAAAAAATACTGTGACAGGTTAAGGCCATCTCCACAAATATAAGAACACGGGATGAGGCTCATTTATTTTAGAATTTGTTCCACTCCACCAACCACAATTAGCATGAGCATACATATAATTTAAAAACAGTCTCCTACAGAATGTACGTGGACAACAGTCATAAACATTACCAGCTCATAAATGTCCTCCTCGGGCTTTGGCACGTAGCGCTGCATTTTGTTTTCTATTAGAAATTTCAGGCGCAGGTAATGAGCAGAATGATCCAGTTTATGTGCCTAGGAACCAAAAAAAAAAAAGACGAGAAGAGAAAATGTCTGTTCAATAGTAAACAGATACAATTAGTTCTCCACTGACATATCGTCATGTATCCCTGAGAATAACAGGGATTGATTACTGGAGGGGGAAGTACCATTTCCTTATTTATTAAAACGTTTATATCCTAAATGCAAATTATATTCACTGAATATATTAATAACATCTCATGAGTATCTTACATTCACTGCAAATAAATAAGCCACATATTTACTTCTGCTCATCTGATTCATCCCGGTCTTCAACACCAGGTTGGCAAGAAAACGCATCAGGTCCAATAGGCTTTTAAACATAATTTCCAACACACATAGGTGATTAGAGAAGAAAAGGGACAAGAAGAGCCAGAGAGGGTTGACAGTGACAGAAGAAAGCTGTGCCCAGGCAAAGTTGTTTTCTTAGCCACATGGGGACCCTGGGGATAGTTGTTAACAGTTCATTTGCAAGCGAGTCAGTGTATAGACAAGGCATCTGGATTCAGTCTTATTTATATACACCCCAAGTGAGACTCCTTCCAGGCACTGCAGACAGGCGTGTGTCCAACTCTGGAAACACCCTGAATGACTCGCCCAAAGAAAACAATTCTACAACAGATCGAATTTTCCAGGATCGAAATTTCCGGGCCGCCTGCACTGGTCAGAATGGGTCAAATCATTCTTTTCTACTTAGAAAGTCATTCATGAATGAACTTTGTGAAAAAGGCAATGGTAGCTCTCTGGTTTTAGAAATAACATCCTCAGTTCACATTCAAGAAGATGCGAAGGAAAAAGGGGGGCGGGGGGGGAAGTTCTTCAAAAGTTACAAGGCAACATGAAAATGTATTGCTAGAGAGAAAATGCTTCCCTCAAGTCTTTCTTTTTTAAAGCATTCTTATCTTTTAGAGATTTATCTGAAAGTACTACTAGTACATAGAGATATGATGTCTGGAATTTGCTTCCCAAACCATCCAAAGCAGGGGGTGGGAATCAGTGAGTAAATGGGTGAAACATAATTTGCTATTCTAGAACCCAGGAGTTAATTACATGATTGGCTACTCTTTTGAAAGTCCGAAATTTTTCATAAATACAATATCATCTCTTCACAACAGAAACTCAACTAAGGAGAATTCTTTCAAGGTAAGTGAAATTAATTTTTCACTGGCTTAATACTCTGTTTACCTTCTCCCTCAACCAAAATTTGCTGGGAAAGATTGAAGGCAAGAGGAGAAGGGGACGACAGAGGATGAGTTGGTTGGATGTCCTCACCAACTCAGTGGACATGAGTTTGAGTAAGCTCCGGGAGTTGGTAATAGACAGGGAAGCCTGGCGTACTGCAATCCATGGGGTTGCAAAGAGTCAGACACAACTGAGAGACTGAATGGAACTCAACCAAAATTTTAAGGCCAAAGTAAGAACATTTTTGATATTTATTCCAATAAATAGTCAATTACACCCAACACACTCTGAAGTGTGCCAGATACCGTGAGAAGCAATGCCAATAGGGAAATTAACAAAACCTAAGTGCAGTCATCAGGAGTGTGTGAAGGGGCACACAGAACGTAGGAGGTGGGGACACTGGTGGCTTTGCTTCGTAAATAAATATACATCGATCCTGCATCGTCACGAAAGCATAGTTACAGACAGTAGGAGGGACTTTGTGCTAAACACCTAGCCAAATGATAAAGATGTTTACTACAGTGATCCTTGGGAACCTCCAATGTGCATCCTCTTCCCAGTAATGTGATGATTTGAAACCATAGCCTGAACACAGGCACCACGGAGCCAGCATCTTCCATGTACAGGGTTCTGGGCTTTTGCTGTGGGTTGTTGTTGTTTAGTCCCTCAGTTGTGCCTGACTCTTCTGCAACCCCCTAGACTGTCGCCCACCCGGCTCCTCCATCCATGGGGTTTCCCAGGCAAGAATCCTGGAGTGGGTTGTGCCACTTCCTTTTCCATTGCTGTGGGTGCTGAAAAGAATATGCTCAGTGACTCCCAGACTCAGACTCTTCTTGCAAAATAACCAGGGTGGATGGGTAAACCCGGGAAACAAAGGCAGGGGAGCTTCAAAGTGTGCTGGCTACTACTTCTCAGAGGGCCACAGAGATAAACAACAAAGTAATAATACTTAAGAGAGCTGTGACATGCAAGAAAAGTATACCTCACAGAGACAGAAGCTGCAAATGCTTCCCATGGACCAAGACACCCACGGAAACCTTTAATTATTAATAGAAGCAAAATATTTTGCTTCGCCATCTGTTTCCAACTGAAGTGGGAGGGAAAGAGAAATGAAACTTCATGGGGTCTCGATCAACAGGAACAAACCCACTGGGAAATCTTATCATCATCATCAATAAATATTTTGTAGATGTTCCCAACAGAGCTGTCACTTAGAGAGTCTTCTGGAAACCAGACCCGAATAGCAACCTCATCCAAGACTCCTGAAACCGCAGCGTGAGAGAGAGTCCACTGGCAGACACCAAAGGTCTTAACGTCGTTTTGATGGAGACACCATCCCCTAAATGCTATCATGCTGAAAACATTTATACAGGTGCACAGAGAGCAATAAACAAGAGCCTACACTTTGAGGTGTTTAACAAAGAGAACAGAACGATGGTAAAAGAGTGGTTCTTACCACCTTCCCTCCTCCACCGTATTTTCAGACTTCTTTAAGTTACAATAACGTCTTGATAACTTAGAAAGACAAAAGTGAGCATGCACAACAAACACAAAAATGATAACGGTCTTACTTGTAATCTAGGAATCTGTGGTTCTATCAGTAAATAGTTACCCTAAAAATGGGACTTTTAGTCAATATACCAGTGTGTCTTCTCATTTTGGGAAATGTTTCTCAATTATGAGCCCTAGTGAGTCATGGCTGGTCTAACATAAAGAGAAAATCTTAATGAACTAAGATTATCAGCACTCTCAAGAATTTCATGGCACCCCACTCCAGTACTCTTGCCTGGAAAGTCCCATGGGCAGGGGAGCCTGGTGGGCTGCAGTCCATGGGGTCGCTAAGAGTCGGACACGACTGAGCATCTTCACTTTCACTTTTCCCTTTCATGCACTGGAGAAGGAAATGGCAACCCACCCCAGTGTTCTTGCCTGGAGAATCCCAGGGATGGGGGAGCTTGGTGGGCTGCCATCTATGGGGTCGCACAGAGTCAGACACGACTCAAGCGATTTAGCAGCAGTAGCAGTAGCAAGAATTTCAAGATCCTCCACTATTTGCAAGTCAATATCAAGGTGTTTAAAAAAAAAAAAAAAAAAACTTACCGTGTTTGTAACATACCTATGTGTAAGAATTCCAGATATTAATGAATATTTTAAGGCAGTAATTCTAAGATGTGGCCTGCATTATTTGTTGCTGTTGCTGTCGTCACTAAGCTGTGCCCTGTATTATACTCGTAAAATTTTCAAGAGAAAATTTCCTAACTCGGGACAAATTCAGACAGGAAAAAAACTTAAGCAGTCCAAATTAGTTTTCCAACATTTACTTACTTAAGTTACTTAGCACTTGATTCATTTTGAGACAGTGAAGCCACAAATTATACCATAAAACAAATTTTATTTAGTGTAGTTGGCATACTTCTTAAAAATTTACATGTTTCTATGACTCCTCCAAAGGATGAAATATAAAACATAAGGTAGGTATTTTCAATAAGTAATCTGAGCCCATTAAAACAGATACCATGCTCTTCAAATCCATCAACGTTTGGCTCTTTTCTGCTCATATTTCTCCATTTCAGTCAAACTTCTCCAGAAAACATAAATGCATGCAGTCAGGACATACAGAGATCCATGCGCGCGTGCACACACACAGCGCTACTCCAGAATTTCCAAGGATAGTTATTCCGCCCTTCAAGATGATCTCTTTATTTTTTTTAATGCCCACGTTCATTAGGAAAAAGTCACAGGTCTACATGGTAAAGGCATGAAAAATGCCCACGGTCACACGTGAATAACAACAGCTGAGTATGAATGAATGAGTTTCTTTCTAATCATTTTAGTGATTGCAATGATTGGAATATATTCACAACCCACAGGCCAACATGCTTCCTGCTATATTTAGTAACAATCACTTTCATAACATTCAAAGCATGAATTGCACATGAAATGTATAGATCTTGAAACAGTTACTATACCAGAACTGGACTGGTGCTCGGATGGCAGATGACAGACTGATGTGAAATGATGTGGATCAGACAGAATAGGAAAGAGAATGAGCTGAATGCGAGAGACAGAAGAAAAAGATTGATTATTAAAAGTTAGCGAGAGCACCCATCACCAACATTGACAGCAGCAATAAGGAAATAAAAGACAGACAATTCTGACTATCACCGTTTTTTGGCCCCTCCTCTAAGGGGGGGGGGGGGAATCACTCATTGTTAATTAGATCATTAATAACATGTGGCACTGTTTTCCCTATTATCTCATTCTGTCTGTAGAATAAAATCAGCTCCACTAACTGCAATAAAGTGTCTCCTAAAGAAGCATTCAGCTTTAGAAGGCACCTGTCTCCGGGCACCCTACACAAATGCTTTTCTGGGGACCATCAATTTCTTAAAGTACACAACAAAGTTTTCTCTTTTTAAACTCAAGAGATGTAAGAGTGTTCCACACCATATTGCTTTTGTCTCTAGTTCTGTTTCTGGGGGGAAAAGAAAATCTGAGGATTCAAGAAAAACAATAAAAACCTTTTATTGTTAGAGAAAGGGATGTATGTCACAATGACACCATTAAAATCCCAAGTGATAAAACCCTTTATAAGGGCAGCTGGTCTAACTCATTACAGATGGTCTCTAGGTTTCCCTGACAGTTGTCCTTCATTCCCTTAGTTTCTATCAAAGCAAAAGCTTGAAAAGTACCTAAAATCACTATTTTCCCCACTGTTTAATTTTTCACCAATATTTACTGCTAAACTCTTAACACAGCCTCCAATTCCTGATGGAGTCTAATGCCAGTGTATACAGGAGGGTGCCAGAGCAACGCTGCTCTATGGAAGGCCCCTCCAGAGTTCAGCTAATATGAAAAACCCAGAGTCCTACTTCTGACACCTTCAGCTGCAGTTCTGAGAATAACTCCCACAGCTCGGCAGAATATTAATGGGTCTCTAAAGAATCGTGCTAATCTACAAATAAAAGGATGCAGAAATCCTCAATAGACTAATTTTGTTAAGTAATTAGAATAAAAAATGTGAACAGAAATGCCATTATCTTTAAAAAGCTAGAGTTCGTGTACATGAACGAGTCGAAGCATGCAATGGTGTATCACTTATTTTTAACACCCATGTGGGGGCTGATTTTCAGCTTTGCCTAAAACAAATGGTCCTTCTACTTCTCCTCCAGAGAGATGATCTGATAACGCTTATTTGAGCCACAGTGTTCTATTTCTCCGTCACATGAAGCCAGATTTGTCCCTTACCAAGTCCTAGTCATTTGTACTTTTTGTCTAGTACAGAAACTGCTGATGGCAGAAGAACTGAGTTACTAGCTGAGATAGTGAAAGTTATTCCGTATTTATAAACCACTTGTACTGATCGAGGGCTTCCCAGGTGGTGCTACTGGTCAAGAACCCGCCTGCCAATGCAGGAGATGTAAGAGAGTTGGGTTTAATCCCTGGGTCAGGAAGATCCCTGGAGTAGGAAATGGCAACCCACTCCAGTATTCTTGCCTGTGGAATTCCATGGACAGAGGAGCCTGGTGGGCTACAGCCCATAGGACTCTACAGTCCACAGAGTTGGACATGACTGAAGCGACTTAGCACGCGCATGTTGAATGAGAAGGTTCAAAACATCATTGGATTCATCTAGCTTCTTCTAGGACAAAATTACGACAAGGTTTCCACTTTCCCTTTAGTGGTCTCAGAGAAGACCATTTCACTCCCCTAAGAATATACTCTAGGCTCTTCCACCCCTTACAGACCATCCTTCCAGGTGACTGACAGTTCTTGCAGCCATCTACTTAGCACAAAGGAAGCCATCCAAGTTTGGAGCGGCCAGATATAAGAGATTAAAAACCTCCTTTGGTGGGCCTCCCTGGTGACTCAGTGGTAAAGCACCCACCTGCCAAAGCAGGAGACAGGTTCGACCCCTGATATGGGAAGAGACCACGTATGCTACGGAGCAACAGAGCCGAGGCGCCTCAACTACTGAGCCTGTACTCTAGAGCCTGGGAGCCGCAATCACTGGCCCAAGTGCCCTAGAGCACCCCGCTCCGCAACGGGAAGCCACTGCCATGAGAAGCCTGCACACTGCAACTAGAGGAAAGCCCAAGGAGCAACGAAGACCCAGCTCAGCCAGAAAGCAAACAAACAAATAAAAGTATTGAAAGGGAAAAAAAAAACCTCCGTTGCAAATGACTATGACTGTGATGTGAGCTCAGGCAAGGAACCAGGGCTTTCTGAGCCTCACCTTCTCATCTGTACAATGGGGACATACCATCTCTTCTCAGACTCGACATGACTACCAAATAAGATTATTGCTGCTAATTAGGAAAAAGAAAAGCCTGACAATAAGAAAAGTACCGTCCTTTCCTCTTTCCCTTCTCTCACTCAAGGCAATCCAGTTCACCCAGCTGTCACTCAAGGAGGACCAAAAAAGTGAAACTGGGCTTACCGTGAAAACGATCACGAAGTTCCTATAACTTAAGGTGTGAGCAGAGGAAGGGAGTTCAATCACTTGCCACTTTAAAGGAAAAAAGAGGCTAATTGTGTGTTCACAGGAAGGAGAATTTCTCATCATGGACTGCAAATTTGACATCTATTTCAATGTTTTCCTACCCTAAAGATGCCCGTGGTGTATTAGAAAGTGTCAAAGAGCAGGTTACAAACAATGCAGGTAATAAAGTGTTGTGTTGATCTCTCAGTCGTGTCCAACTCTTTTCAACCTCGTGGACTGTAGCTCGCCAGGCTCCTCTGTCCCTGGGATTCTCCAGGCAAGAATACTGGAGAGAGTAGCCATTCCCTTCCCCAGGGGATCTTCCTGACCCAGGGACTGTACCTGGGTCTCCGCCTTGCAGGCAGATTATTTACCATCTGAGACACCTGGGAAGCTCCGTGCACATAATATGACGCCACTGAATACAGGTATGTGTGCTTGTGGCAAACACAAAGCGGGGACAAACACTGAAATGTTCGCGAAGGTGACTTCTGAATTTTGTGAGCAAGGGTACCTTAATTTTCAGCTTTGTTCCTTACCTAAATTCTCTACAACTTATGCAATGGGCACGTAATAGGCTTTGCACAAATCTATCAAAAACACATGTTGCAAGAAGCTACTAAGAGAATCCCTCTCCTCCTAGCGTGGAAGAATTCATGTCCATCCATTAGGCGTATTATCACCAGGGGACCCAACACTGCTCTGAAATGAAACGAAGGTGTTCTTTCAAGAACCCTCGTCTGCCACCCGCACCTGAGTGTCCGTGGAGTCCTCCAACGCAAACAACCCCAAGTGGCCTCATACCTTGCAGATCAGCTCCAGGGTGTCCCGGGCCGTGTCCCCCGGCCGGACGACCGTTAGGGCTGGCTGATTGTTCGGTAGACAGAACCAGGACGGGGTGAAATACTCGTGGACCCAAATGTCACAGTCGGGATTGTGCTGGTGGACGGCGGGTAAGACCATTTCTTTCTCCCTCTAGGATAAGAAATAAAGTTAGCAGAGCAGCAAGTCAGTCTCTGGGGATCGCAGAGCCCCTGAGAGCACACAGGGATTATCTATTCTGAAGAAAGGGGCCGGGCGGCAGAAATGTGGTGGCAAGAGTGAAGGACAGAGGGGACTCTCAGAAAGACGAAGAAATTATGGAGAAAGGAGCTTTCTAGGGGGTGGGCGAGATGCCTCAGGTGAGACGCAGACCTCACACCTGACCCACGGCATCCACAGGTGGGCACTGCATGACTGAGTGGGTATCAAAGTTTGGAAGAAAGAAAGAAATGGACCATCCATTCAGTTCAGCTTTCTTGCTATGATTTCTTCCACAAACCCACATCAAATTTAGAGCTGAGAGTCTTCCGGCAAGACTCTGTACCCTGATGAGCTGTAAGTTTCAAAGGCAACCAGGAGGCTCCAAGGAAATTCTTAAAGATGGTGTTCCAACACAAGCTATTGGCAACCAGCATCATTTCTGTGCTCACATTTGACCTCTGGCACAGCTCTGGGAGGGACAGAGAGCTACATTTCCCTTATGTGCAGAGAACTCCACAGGTGAGCTTTCTGCCTTTTCTCAGGCGCTTGCCATCAGTCCATCCTCTGAATCGGGGAATAGTACCAAGTTTCCAAGAGTGGGAGGAGCCATGTCTTCCCTCCATACTCAGCAGCTGGGTTATAGCTAAGCCAGCTAAACAGCTAAAGCAAAAAACACTCCACCGGTTGATGAAATATTAGGAACCTAGTCTCTCTGGAGTAAGCAAAGAAATAATTTCTTTAGATTTTAGCAAGGTAAAAATAATGCTGATGCTCAACAGGTGGTAGGAAATAAGCCTTGATTATTGGTTTATATCCATGGATTGGTAAATATGTACCCACAGATTACTGAAAATGTGCTGCCCTCAGCAGATTATAAGAAGAAACAAGTTTCTGAACGGAAGCCTGAGAGGTGGTAACTAACACCTTCCGTAAGTAAAAAGATCAGATCCCAGAATAGGGGACATGTTTCTGTAAAGGCTACTAAACTCTTCAATGGAGAAGACAATTTCAGCTCTGCCTTTGAATGGCTTGGCTTTCACAGATAAATTGAACCCCAGGGAAGGCATTGTCAAAATGCAATAAACTCGACCAAATCCCATTAATTGTAATTGGAATCTTCCCACTCTGTCCCCACGTCCCACCTTAAAGAAATGCTCTTAGCACTAGATCAGCCCAAATTTTGCATCTAAAATGCTCTTTGAGTACAGGGCGTTCCAGCCAAGGAGCAAAAATAAAGGGGTATCTCGGAAAAATGAAAAGAGTGACAGAAATCCAGTTTTTGCAGTTTCCAGGATCTGTGTGCCTAGGGAAAACATCCCTACATTAAAAGTGTACTAATTATGATATTCAAGATGAATTACCTAACTTCAGACATGAATACATGAACGCAGAAACTGTGCTTGGACTGCAGGTAAGGACAGTGATTTAACTTCATGAGATTTCATCAGAAAGAGACAGTGGTTATTGATGAGTATTTCGAAGGACAGCTATCCTGACATCCACAATGACATAATCCAGGAGTAGTTAGGTATCAAAGGGAGAAAAAGGTCCCTCCATGACCACATTTCTCCCCACTCCCCCCAGTAACAGAACCCTGATTTCAGAGGCTCCGCTCTATCTAGAACATGGGACAAGCCACTGCTTGGTTGCATGGCAACTGAAAGCTGAACTCCGTCATATTGATTCTGAGTCAGGGAATGGAAGGATCATACCAAGGTCACATTATCAACATCAGAACTCCCACCCCTTCCCCCAACAAAGAGCCTGTTGGTATCACCATTAGGGTCTTTCAAATGAGGGATGTCCATTCATTTAGAGGCTGAAAATAGCAGCCTAGGGGAAAAAAAAATCAATATTCTTTATGGGCTTTCAATCAGAGCAGTTTGAAAGACCCTTTTAAATCCAAGCACAAGGTTAAACCAAGTCTGGAGATTTATAACTGGATGCTTGTCTTGGGAGGCAAATGCATGTTTTATTTTTAAAAGAACATACCATTAGAACAGTACTTTGAAATTAATCGAAGCAAAACAGCATGTGTGGGTAGAGAGGGAGACCAGTACAAACTCACCTCTTGAGAAGGAAGTTGTTTACAAGAGGAACTTACAATGGCATAAAATATACTGCTACCCAGAACCCCACTTTCCTCCCTTATTCTAGATGCAAACATTCAAATGATAATTACTGAAAATGTGATGTCAGCAAGTGAATGTCTTACTGGAAAAAAGTTTTCCATCTCTTCTGACCAGTTACATAATTTTAAAGACTGATCATTTCAGTTTCTAATACTGAATCTACTTAATTTTAGGATCCCAAGAAACCACTGCACTGTGTAATGTTGAGGTATTTGTGGTACTTTTAGAAAAGGAACATGTGTTTGTTTTTACCTTGCCATCTGGAACAGTGTCATCAAATATTCCCTCTAAAGATTTCTTTACAGCCTCAGTTCCCTCACCGAACACCTGCATATACAAAAGTATCATCTTAAAAAGGAATTTGGGCAAAAGAAGCATGAGAAGGGGACGGAAATGGGCATGGCTATTAGAAAACATTACAAAAGTTTCACATACTCTCACATCAAACTCTCAAGTAGGTAAAACAATTGACAGCCTAGCAGACCATGAAAACCATTCCTCTGTAGGGGTCACTCCCCAACTCTCGGACAATTTCTTAAAATTGGCTTATCAGAGTTAGATTCTTTTCTATAAATTTAGATGAATTAGCTTACAAATGCAATGTACCGGATTCTTTCACAATGAAGAGTTTCAGCTACAGTGCCACACACCTAATCAGATATTTACCAATAATAACTGGTTTACGTTTTAATCCTCAGAACTAAGGGGTCTTCCCTGACGGTCTAGCGGTTAAGACTCCACATTTCCAATGCAGGGAGCATGGGTTTGATCCCTGGTTTGAGATCTGAGGTCCCAAATGTCACGAGGTGTGGCCAAAGAATTTAAAAATAAACGAATACCTAAATAAAAAACTTAAAAATCCTCAAAACCTGAGACATACATTTAGAATTATATTACCACAACACCATGGAAAAGTTTCTTATTTAAAAAATAGAAACTTGTCTACCCTTGGAAATTTAATGAATTCTACAAACTTAAAGATATGACTGTGAATTGAGAGATTAGTTTGACATATATACAGTACCACGTGTGAAAATAAATAGCTAGAGGGAAGCTGGTGTATAGTGCAGAGAGCTCAGTCCGGTGCTCTGTAATGACCTAGATGGGTGGGATGACAGACGGATGGGAAGGAGGTCCAGAAGGAGATATATGCATCTAGCTGATTCACTCACTGCACAGCAGATACTAATATACTATCGCACAGCAATTATAATCCAATTTAAAAAGATATGACTAAAACCACATCAGGGTACCCATGCCACTAGGTGGTCAAAACCTGAACACGTGAACGCGAGAAATGTTACACACCGGCTCTCAACTGATGGTGTACTGTTGGTATATAAAATATGCAATTAAGAAAAAGGTTTTGCTCCAAAGCAAGTGAGATACACAGAAACATACAATTTTTATCTGTTTCAAAGTACTAAACTAACAAGTAAATTTCTACTGGTATGCTTATGGCTAAGAGGTTTTTTAAAACTCTTACGATAAAAGAGAATACAAAGAATTGGTTATACAACATCACATGATCCTTTGATTAAAAGAAATAGCTAAACTTCTTTTGGATTGGTTTAAATTCAGGCATATACTTCAGCAGCAATGGACTATAACATAAGTGGGCACCCATAAAGTAGAAGCATATGAATGAACTAAAGTTCCTTTTTTAAGATATTTTTAATTTTATTTATTTATTGGCTGCTCATATGACATGTGGGATCTTTGTTCCCAAATCAAGGATCAAACCCATGCCCTCCGAGTCTTGACCACTGGATCACCAAGGAAGTCCCTGAAATAAGGCTTTTAACAGAAGAGAAATGCAACTCGAGTTGCCAACTACAAATCCTGGCATGTATTTATAGTGATGGTCTGAGTCACCTATAAGGCCAACAGATGCACACAGAATAAGGCAAGAAATGCTGACTGCTAAGGTCACCTTTTTGCACGTTTAATCAAGAGTCATCAAATCTTGTGTGTGATTTTTTCCACTGAAATATTGACTTTCCTCCAGTTTATTCTTCGAATTTACACAGAAGCAAGACCCCAGGCAGCCAACTTGGCACACCTCTCTCCCCAAAGACCAGAAAACAAACAGCGTGAGTGCTCAGGCTCTCCCCATCTGCTCATCGTTTCTGCATCCCAGGTAGAAACGATGAGCGTGGTGGGCAGCTAAGGACTTAGCACCTCACCGTTCAGGCCTAACTTCTCTTTTAAATGTCATTCCTAAGTACACCAATGGCTGAACTAGCCAAATAAACAAGATCTGTTTTTACTGAGTCAGTCAATGGACCTGTCTCACTTTGCATGAGGGCTCAGAGTGAACAGGTCAAATTGGCAATACTAATCATGACCTCAAAAGGCACGGTGCCTCTGCAGCTCACAGACCATATATTCTCCCCTCTCCTATGTTCTTTCCATGCTATCATCAAAGCAGCTCTGGGGCCACTTGTTTTTCAAAGCCAAAGGAAATGCCAATGGAGAGAGAGTTCCCCAGAAGTAACTCTGGCAGGAAAGTGGTCTTTGCTAGTAAAAGTCAAAGTGATAAAGCCAGAGCATTTGGGTATTAGAGACCCAGTGATGCAGCACCCTAGCGGGTAGCACGCACTGAGACAGGTCCCCTTCAAGCCCTGCCACCTCGGGAGATGGACGTCACGGTGGGGAGTGCACGCTCTCAGACGCCTGGCTCCTCATGTCGGTAGGCACCCATTTTAACGTCAACCTCAAACAGTCAGGGCAAAGAAATAATCAGATTGCCCTGGAGGCGGCCTTTGATCCAACACCAGAGGAAGCATGAAAAGACTGCTCAGGTGCCCACGTGGCTTCATCATCAAGCCCTGCTTTTTTCCGGAAGACTCAGGAAGAAGTGCACTTTCAACTTTCAGTACGTCTGCAATTAAGCAAGGCTTGGAAAAGATGCAGGTGGGGGTGGGAGCTTGGTGATAGACTAATAGCAGAGTTCAGCGTTGGGGGGTGTACATTATCTATTTAAAGCATCTAGCACAACTAACTTCTTTGCTGCAGCTAGCTGAAGTGGTGTAACACTGCGTATCAGTCAAGGAACAACACACACAGGCATGCGCATCCCAAAGTGACGTGTCCGTGGAATTAACCTACGCTTGCTTTCTCATCCACCCTGGAACCCACCTGATTGATGCTTGGGCGTCCCTGCTTCTTTTTAGAGGTAGTATCCAGACCCCAAAGAGAAGAAAACCTGCTCCTTCTCTTGCTCGCGGATCGGGACATGGCCTGAGTACGTCTTCTGACTCCAGTTTCACCCGTGCGGGCAGCCACCTGAGGATGGCAAGAGGGACCATCGACAAGAGGTAGTCAGGACCACTGACCTGTTCCCCAAAGCCCCCAGTAAGCCCCACCCTCCAAGTGTCATGTCAGGCAACACCAAGCCCACCACCCACAGCATTTCATCCATGCTTCACATACATGGGAACTCTGAGAGTCCTTTCTAGACTGAAACTATAACCGAAAGCTTGGCAAACTCGATCGCTGTCTGAAACAATCAGTTGCTGTCGTTCAGTTACTCAGGCATGTCTGACTCTTTGCAACCCCGTGGACTGCAGCACACCTGATTTCCCTGTCCTTCACTATCTCCCAGACTTTGCTCAGACTTTCATCCATTGAGTCGGTGATATCCAACCATCTCATCCTCTGTCACCCTCAATCTTTCCCAGCACCAGGGTCTTTTCCAATGAGTCAGCTCAGTAAAAATACATAATAACAGTAACAGAATGTATACCAGGTTTCCAAGAAATCAGATGTCCTTCTGGTCACAGTCCCAAACTCTAGCATCAAGTTAAACTAACCATATTTTCTTGAGATTCTCTCTAAATGATACAGTTGTTCCTATACCCTAACAAAAAACAGTGACCAAGGGTCAGTGAAAACAGCACATTTGGGTGCCTGTGATTTCGTACTGAATCTAAATTTATCCACCTCTTCTATTTTGTTTTCTCAGAATTACATAAAATTACGTTCCTCATTAAGCAAGTGATGGCTGTCCCCCAATATTAATCACTCCTTGGCCTTAGTCAGAGAAATCTCAAAAAAAGTTGAGCACCTGGCTGCCCAAAGTGGACTTATTTTCCTTGTAGCAGGGTGTGGGATAGTGATGAAGTTCTGGTCAAAGGGAAGTAGAAAGGTTATTTATAATTTCCAGGAAGGATCCTCAAAAGGAGTGGGTTTTCCATTATCTTTCACTCCCCTCTTTCCTGAAAGGTCATGTTAACTAGTTCAGGATATTTGGATGGAAGCATTTTCAAGGATTACAGAATAAGGCGGAAGGGATCCAGGTCCCTGAAAGATGGTGAAACCACGTTAAGCCTTGCATGGCCTATGTTTAGGTGAAAGAGGAATAAAAGTTGTATTTCCTCAATCATGATTTTATAAAATATTTTATTTTAAACATGCACAGAAAAGGCTAGAAGACATCTTCCTCCTTATTTTCATAGGATATATTTTACACAGCAAAAGAGAGCAAAAAAATGTTTCCCGAAACATGAAAACTACCACTATTAATATTTGGTTACATCCTTCCTGACTTTACTTCCAAGCAAACACGTATATAATCTTTTTACAAAAATGGAAACGTACTAAATGCATTTGGCAATTCTGTCATCTACACTTAAAATATGATACTCATCTTTTTATTAAAACAAATTTTAACTTTGGAGAGGAAAACGTATTTTTATTTTTTTAAAAAAAGGAAGATAACCTCCACTGAGATATTTGCAAGGTGCCAGTGTGCACGCACAGTAATTCAGTTGTGTTTGACTCTTTGCGACCCTTACGGACTGTAGCCCACTGTAGCCCACTGTAGCCCACCAGGCTCCTCTGTTCATGCGATTTTTCCAAGCAAGAATACTGGAGTGGCTTGCCATTTTCTCCTCCAAGGGGATCTTCCTGACCCAGGAATTGAACCTGCGTCTCCTGCATTATAGGTGGATTCCTTACACTTGAGCTGCCAGCCAGGAACCCAGACAAATACTTAAATGTTCAGAAAGGGACCACACCAAACCTACATCCACCGCTGTGATCGCCTGCATCAAGCAATAGGTGCAGGAGCTCTGAGACTTTATGGATTTTCAAATCCATAAAGTCTTTGCAGGCAATCCTTCGGGCTTGAACTTTATCCTACAGGTGGTAAGCAGAGTCCCAGGAACCTAAGGGAACTTCTGCCAGGAGGTCTCAAGAGGCCACCCACGGGCTCTCCTTTCAAACGAGGGAGTGCCAGGAGGTACAGTGAGTTGGGCTTGAAATGAAACTTCCCCACCCACTCTTTGTTGCCGGAGGTAAATATCTCAGAACCTACTTGTCACAGATTCCCACACGGGCAACTCCCCATGTGATGGCTGCCAACTGGCCGCCTTCTCGTGGATGAACACTGTTGGGTAACACCCGGGGGCCCCCTCGGCAGTGAGTACACTGCTACAAGGCACACCTTCCTGAGGTTTTCAGCATCGACAGGGTAAACACTCTGGAAGCCCCAGTGAGTAGATTGGCAAAGACCCCGACGTCCATCAGAAACAAGAATCAAAACAGCTTCTCTGCAAGGGTATTAGGGGGGAAAGTTTTGGTCCCAAACAAAAAGAAGAGAAGGGAGCTTGAAAGGTCTTGCATTTTCTCAGCTTCAGACATAAGCAAACCTAGATAGGGGCAGGTAAAAATGTGGCACTCAACACAGTGGTAGGAAAACTCCCCCAGAGAGAGCTCTTACCACAAATATATTCAAGGTGTTAGGGGAGCAAAAGCCACACAACAATAAAGGACACATTTTTATGTTAAATATGTAAACATTTTTTCTTCTCCATTTGATCGCTTTCTAAGCTAAAGGTAAACAATGGTTGTAAAAGAAATAAATGATAATGTGCTAATATACAAAGATGCTTACATAACTATGTCAAAATCAGTTAAGCGTATGGTCACAAAATGAGGCTGAGAACCACTGAATATATGGTATTAAAGGTAAAAATTCTAGAGAAAAAACGTCCATGTGGTCTCATATTTATAAAGATATATATACAGACATATCAGGCAGATACATGTGTATGCACACACACACACACAATTGTCCATCAGTGTCCATGGGAAACTGGTTCTTTAGGACCCCCAAGGGACCAAAATCCTCCCATGCTTAAGAGCTTATATAAAATGGCATAGTATTTATATATAACCTACATACCACCTCCTATGTAATTTAAATATCACTAGCTTACTTATAATACCTAATATAATGCATATTCTATGTAAATAGGTATAAGTACAATGTAAATGCTATGAAAATAGTTGAGCAAATTTGTTTTGCTTTTTGGAACTTTCTGGAATTTATTTTTTTGAATATTTCCAATCCATGGTTGGTCGAATCCCCAGATGCAGAACCTGTGGAAATGAATGGTCAAGAGTGTGTGTGTAAGGCATGTCCAACGCTTGTGACCCCATAAACTGTAGCCGGCCAGGCTCCTCTGTCCATGGAATTTCCCAGGCAAAAATAACTAGCGTGGGGTGCCATTTCCTTCTCCAGAGGATCTTCCTGACCCAGGGATGGAATCCACGACTCTTGGGTCTCCTGCATTGCAGGCAGATCCTTTACCGCCGAGACACCTGGGAAGCCCTTGTGTTTATCTAATTGCTTACTTATTATCCATCTTTCCCACAAGAATTATAAGCTCCAATGGGACAGGAACTCTGGATTAGTTCTCTGCTATAACCCTAATCAGAGGACAGTACGGACATTTGCCAGGCATTCACATTTATTTGTTAACTGAATGAATAAATAAACAAAAAACAAACAAGAAAAAGCAGAAGCGGAGCCCCTACACAGTTACAACAATTAAACATCAACTCTAGTTTCTAATTTTGGACAGAGTCCAGAAGATAAACTCGAACAACCATAAATGTGCTCAGTTCCCAGATGACCAGTTGGTTTAGTTCTGTTTAACAAATGGACCGTTGCATTTAAGGTTCTGATAGTAACTACTCTAAACTGTTGGGGACCTCATAAACTGCGAATTACTGCTACTCCCAAGACAATAATGACTCAAAATGAGCAAAGAGATTTAGATGGAAGGAAAAAAAAAAAAAAGCTGGCAAAAGAACTGTTGGACAAGAGCTCAAGAGTTTCTCAATGATCTTTGCTCATACAATGCCTCTCTTTGTGGCCTGTACCTGACTACTCTATCATTCTGTTCATCTGTGCAAACAAGAACAATGATAACCTTCTTTCAAAGAGTACAGTGGGGACCCTTCATTTAATTACTGAAAATCACTGAGCATGATGCGAAGTCGTCCTGGTCAATGGAACTTAAATTGTGCTTGAATCTCCTCCCCTAGCCCCGTTGCCCTGACACCTCCTCCTCCCATGCTCCCCACTTAAAAGAAGGGGGAAAAAAAAAAAAGTCTGGACAAAGGCTAAATTGAAGAGTGTTTCAACCCCAAGGGAAAAGAACATTCTCTGGGGTCAAAAGACAAGGAGAGAAGGAAAAAAATAAGTATCCAATAAATGAGACAGTAAAAACTCCCTGCCCAGAACCTTCTATAAAACGTACAGCAACAAATAGGAACCCAACAGGCTTGCTTAACTGGTCTGGTCCCACTGAAACCCCTCATGGAAAAGAGAAGTTTGCAACGACACACAAATACTCAGATACATGTCACAGATGTAGCTAGCAAAAAAAAAAAAAGGAACAAAGACTGGCACATATGGAATTAAACAGTCTCCTTTAAAATCATGGACTGAATAAAGCTAAAAGTTACTAACCCTTCCACTCCCGCTGTCAGCTGGTCAGATTTTAAAAGCCTGCCCATCAAAAGAAAAGCACACACAAATCATAGACATTGAGATAGAGATTAGAAGGTCTGGAGATAAACTCTGGAAGGATAATTTAGTGGTTTTTATTTCATCATCTCATTTTAGAGGGACTTCCCAGGTAGCGCTAGTGGTAAAGAATCTGTCTGACCAATGCAAGAAATGCAGGTTTGAACCCTGAGTTGGAGAGATCCCCTGGAGGAGGAAATGGCAAATTGCTCCAGTATTTTTGCCTGAAAAATTCCAAGGACAAGAGGAGCCTGGTGGGCTATAGCCCACGGAGTTGCAAAGAGTCAGACACAGTTGAGCAGCTAAGCACACACAGGAGAGGTTAGCTTCAGTGGCTTTGAAGAAAATAATAGAAACACAGAAGTTTTAGGTAGACAGCAAGAATATTTTCTCCAAAGTTTATCAAGCCCAGGAGAAGGAAACAGCCATTTGGATGGCTTGGGATTTAGTATTGGGTTGGCTGAAAAGTTCGGGTTTTTCCACAAGAACTCAAACAAACTTTTTGGCCGACCCAGTAACAACACTGATGCACCATCATGGGTATCAAACTTCCTACATAAGAAAGTGAAATAAACTGTTAGTTGCTCAGTCATGTTCCAGTCTTTGCAACCCCATGACTGTAACTTGCCAGGCTCCTCGGTCCATGTAATTCTCCAGGGAAGAATACTGGAGTGGGTAACCATTTCCTACTCCAGAGGATCTTCCTGACACAGGGATCAAACCGAGGTCTCCTGCACGCAAGCAGATTCTTTAGCGTCTGAACCACCAGGGAAGCCCTTTCCTTAATAAGATTGCTCCTTCAATTGATGACATTCTCACAGCGTGGTAAATAAGAATTTTTCTCGCAATTAATTTGCAGAACAGGCAAACTAAGATTTGGTTAAGTTACAAAGCAGTGTCCAGGTCTCACAGAAACAGACCAAGAGCCACAAGCTGAAGACCATTTGCAAAATTAATTGATCACAGCCCTTGGACCCAGTGCCACTAAAAAAATAAGACTTAACAGCTAGCTGTATGGAGAGGTGGTAGCCAGGAGACCAAGAGCTGAGCTGTAATTAGTAGAACAAATCAGGACGCCAGTTCTAATAACTCCAGAAATTGGTTTAAGACTTCTTTAAAAATGTAAATCTACCCTAATTATCTGAATGATGATGCTAATCTATTTATAAAGAACACAAACGCCTCTGAGTGAATTACAGCTCTGAATCAATTGAAGCGTGCAGCTGACACAGAGAGCCCAGAGCCCCACAGGAAAGGTTCTCCAAGGCGGTTTCTGGAACCTGGGACTTAACATTCAATTTCACAGTAAATGTGCTAAGGTGCAGTACATTTTCAGTGGGTGTTCACTTGGATAGGCGAAAACCGTGTTGGTCGCATAGCAATTTTTGAGAAGAAAGGAACCCAAAGTACATAAAGCTGTTTGCAATTTAGCAAGTACATGAAATTACAGATTGCAAACATACAACTACACAATCTGCCACTCTGGAGGTCAGATGAAAGTTCTCTTCCCCAAGCAACTACCTATGTCGGGCTGAGACACACAGAAAGGTCTTGACCTTCTTGAAATGAATCAGGTATTTATGGTCACCCAAAATTATGATAGGGGCTTCGCTGGTGGCTCAGACAGTAGAGAATGTGCCTGCAATGTAGAAGACCTGGGTTGGATCCCAGGTTGGGAAGATCCCTTGGAGGAGGGCATGGCAACCCACTCCAGTATTCTTGCCCGGAGAATTCCATGGAGAGAGAAGCCTGGTGAGTCCATGGGGTCGAAAAGAGTCAGACATGACTGAGCAACTAACGCTTTCACTTTCGAAACTATAATGAAAAAGTGAAAAGGAAGATTTTTAAAGAAATCTACTCAATATATGGTCTACTTGTCTTCGTGTGAGAAACTGAGAGAGAAACACATTTATGTTTGAGAGAACAAACCCTCCACTTATCATATCCACAAGAATAACAGAAAAAATATATACTGGGGTTGAAAGCATGACACCACCTAAAAATGACATGAGTTATCCACCAGTACCCCACGCAGAGAGCTCTTGAGGTAATACCTTTCCTATTTTCTTTGCACAATAACTTATGACCCATCAAGACCAGCTCAGTAACAAACGTCAAAAGAGATTCAAATGAAGATTTGCATCCATGGCTGAGAGAGGACGTATCAGAAAGCCAGAGAGCAGTAAAACTGGAAAACCACTTCAGAGATTCTTGTCAAGTCGTGCTCAGGATTAACAGTCAAGACGAATATTTATCAAAAACACATTAGCTTCTACTTACCAGGGCATGAAAAGATGACACGGAAAAAATTCCAAGGCGGCCCATTGCCACTTTGGTTGGTCGGCTTGCAAAGGCAAGTAACCTTTTAGGGTTGGGCAGCTCCCCACCTTGGAGGCTGGCTAGGTAACAGCGGTAGCGAAACAGGTCCATTTGGAACTGCTCAAGATTCTGCTCCCAGACAAAGATCTACAGTGGTGAAAACACGGAAAAAGCGAAAGAAGAAAAAGAGAAGGCAGATGTTAACAATTTTATTCCACAAAAATGTGACAAATCCACATGTTGCAAAGGTATTAATTTTAATCCTAAAAGGTAAACAGCAGGCATCCTAAATTTCTTAGGTAATAACAAGTCCCATTTTGCTGTTTCCATAGCTGACATGCTTTTCTGTGAGCTACAGTCATATATTCAGTATGACACACACAACACATAGCCTTAGTTGCTCTGTTCCCTTCCATCATAGATTCTATGTTTGCAACCACGACAGACCATCAGCTCCAGGTTCAGAACCACAAACCTGAGGGAGAAGAAGTGAAAAAGCAGAGGAATTCCAGCCCTGGAGAATTATATGACTTACCTAGGGGTGGTTTTTCAGAGGAAGATAGAGAAGAAGAAAAGCAAAGTGATTTCAAAATCAGAGACAAACAGGCCAAGAGTTTTGGGAGCAGGTGGGTGGCTGAAAGTACAGGATGGGACCACGGAAAATACTAACGGTGAAGGTCCATATTCTGGAACACATAGTTGCAATCACAGAACAGATCCAAGATGTTCCCACATTTTTCAAAGTGGCAAAATAATACCCACCTCCTGAGGCTGATGTGCTCAAGCAATGCAAGAGTAAGAGTTGGAAGAGGTATATTGTAAAGGCTCAGGGATCTCGGCTGTGATGTGGATATTAACCAGTGCTTGACAGCTACCCTTTTACTTCAGCTTAAAATACGGTGTTGGTATAAACACATATTCATAACACTATTCACAACAGCCAAATAATGGAAATACCCCAAATATCTCTCAAAAGATGAATGGGTAAACAAATTGCGGTGTAAACACACGATGGAGTGGTATTCAGCCATAAAAGGAATGGAGTGTGCATACCACGACGTGGACCAGCCTGTAAAATATTACGCTAACTCAAAGACATTGACACGAAAGGTCACATATTATGCTGCTCCATTTATAAAAAACATCCGAAACTGGCAAACCCAGAGACAGAATGCCAGGGGCAGAGAGGAGCAACGGCTGAAAAGATACGGGGCTTCCTTTTAAGGTAGACAATATTTGGGACTAAAGAGAGATAATGGTTACTCAAAAGAGAAGGAAATGGCAACCCACTCCAGTGTTCTTGCCTGGAGAATCCCAAGGATGGTGGAGCCTGGTGGGCTGCCGTCTATGGGGTCGCACAGAGTCGGACACGACTGAAGCGACTTAGCAGCAGCACCAGCAGCAACATTATACATGTACTCAGTGCCACTGAACTGTACACTTGAAAGTGGTTAAGTCTGTGTTATGTAAATTTCACCTCTGGTTAAAAAATATATAGAATAAGGTAATCGAGGGAAAGAACAGACAGAGAGGAATTCAGAAGATCATATGCTGATCAGTTATTTAAATAGCGTTTATTCACATACTTATTACCTACACACTAGCCAGTTTCAAAATGTTGCTAAATGGCTATCACTGACTTTAATTTATTTTTTTCTTTTTGGCAATACCACATGGCACTTGGGATCTTAGTTCCCTGACAGAGATTGAACCGGTGCTCTCTGCATTGGAAGGGCAGAGTCTTAAACATCTGGACTCCCAGGGAAGTCTCTATCACTGACTTTAAAACAACTGAATAGAAGGCAAAATGTCCTGTTATCTCACTAAATCTTTCCTTTTTAGCATGAAATACATTTCCACCTGCACATACAGTACTTATACACGTGTTTTTAAAGCACACTCTACCTTTCCTAAATATAGAAATTTAACTTTATTGAGGAGTCAAGGATGAAGTTAGACTCATCACAGTTGGGCACGTGGTCAACCTGATGACACGGGGAATGAAATCACAGACACGCCAATTACCCAGATCCCCAAGAACAGCTTGCCACTGGTGGGAGCAGGAGGGCTCGTCTATTAGAGTTCTGTTTTTCCTCCAATGTAATACTGTTCGCTTCAGCTCATAACAATCAACTGCGAACAACTGGTGAGGAGAACTGACAGACAAAATAAAGTAGACTCTTAACCAAGGATATTTCTCGGTTCCAAGGCAGCAGAAAAATCCCTTTCAAGACCTAAGGATTGGCCCACGTCTGCACACAGGAGAACAATTACCTGATCTAATATAGTTTTCTTCTTCTTTGAGTCCGTGACGGAGGACAGCTGCATTTCGCCCATTTTCTTCATCTTCTCGTCCATGTCGATCTTCTGTTCCAGTTTTTTGATCTCCGACTTCAGCAGCCGGAGCGTGTCCTCCTTGTGGTGGTGTCTTGCGACAGCAGCCGCGCAAGCAGAGTGGATGGCAGTGATCCAGTTCTCCAGCTCCGTCTGGCTGGTGGTCTGTGAGGGGCGGGGCGGGG
>SJYA01000067.1:607432-642805 GCA_006410615.1 Neotragus moschatus | reverse complement strand
GGGGAGGGGAGGGGTGGGGTGGGGAGGGGCGGGGCCGAGAAGAAACAGGCACCACTGAGGTCAGCAGAGAAGAACAAGTGTGCATTTCCAGGCAAGCCCTGGCTGGGGGTCAAGCAGATGGGTCTACACACCCCATGGAGAAGGCTAACCTTTCTGACCGCCTTGTTCAGGGAGCAGATAAAACGAGGGCGTCTCAGGTCAGACACCACTCCACCCAGCCCTCGCTCCCAAGGGCTGTCAGGAATGAGGCCGCCATGTCAGCTCACTCATGTACTTACTCAGCTCACTTGTTGCAACGGACTGAATGGTTGTATCCAGTCCCCTGCCTCAGATTCAAACACTGAAAACCTAATCCCCAATGTGATGGTACTGTGCGCTCAGTCGTGTCTGACTCCTTGCGACCCCACGGACTGAAGCCCACCATGGCATTTTCCAGGCAAGAATACTGGAGTGGATTGCCATTTGCTTCCATTAGGAGGTAATGAGGTCATGGGAGTGGAGTCTTCATACAGGGGATAGGGGCCCTTATAAAAAGAAGCCAAAGAGCTAGCTAGCTCCATAGACTGCCATCTATGAATCAGGGAACATGTCCAATGAGACCCCAACCATGTTCCCACCCTCATCTCACACTTCCAGCCTCCAGAATATTTATAAAGTCACCCAGTCTCGGATGGTTTGTGACAGCAGCCCAAACCAAAACACTGGCATATGTGACAATCCTATCCCCCACTGTGCTTTAGTCACTAAGTTGTGACCCCACAGACCGCAGCATGCCAGGCTCCTCTGTCTTCCACTGTCTCCTGAAATTTGTTCAGATTCATGCCCATTGGGTCTGAGGACAGTACTATACAGACAGCTTAGTTTTGGTTTCATTTTTAACTTCTAATTTTTTTAAATAATGAAAGTATGATAACACATTTACAGGAGACTGGGAAAATACAGAACAAAGTGACATATAGTTCCACTATGTAATTATTTTTATAAGTAGATAAATTAAGGTTTTTAGTAGGTGTTTCAGATAGCTTGGTTTCTTATTGACAGTTGCTATGAAGCAAAGGTCAGTTTCCAGAGGGGACGGGTCATTTCAGAGGTGACAATGAAGCCCAGGGATATTACGGCCAAGTAAAATGTGGTAACCCTGCCCCCAGTGGACCGCTGTGACCCCCAATCCTCAGGTGCCCTGCCTAAGCCAAGCAGCTGTAACACAACTAGGGCTGGGATGGAGATCCAGGAGCCGGAAGTATTACCAACTCAGGAACACAGGGGAGAGTCTAGAAATAATGACCACCCAGGAGAACTCCAGCCACTAAGAACGATCAGGTCAAGGGGCTTTAAAGAAAATTAACATTGGCGGGAGACACCCGCCAATGAGCAGATGACTTCAAAGTGGGCTTGCTGTAACTCCAGGTGATCTGAAAGGCAAAAGCTGGGGGGACAGCTCATGTGTCATCATATGCTATGATTAAGTCTCTAGGAACGCAATCAATGCGCATCTCCTTAGAGAAGTTCAGTAAAAGCTCAGAAGTTAGCTCAGAACCCAACCATGCCTCAGCCTGAACAGAGGATCTCTTTGGCTACTTCAATATTAAACTGGCCAACAGCATCATTTTTCAGTCACAAAACATTGTTACTTTTTTATTTTCTCTCTGATCCATCTTCCTACTTTTCTCACTCATTTGAGCCAGGGTTTGAAGATATATTCTACTAACAGGACTCCACCCACAAAACTGAAATTTAAGTGAAGGCACCACCACTAGGGTTTATATTATTTCGGAATCTCATCAGATTCATATCCCATAAAAGAAATGGCATCAAATATTACAGTGTCTGCCAGCAGAGACACCACACACCAGACTAACCTAGGCAATCTGGTAGTTGTTATGTTTACAATAAAACACTTGCCTGTATCTAAGGAAGACTTCAATAAGCTAGATAGTCTCCTAAAGAAACAGCACCTGATAAAGCAAATGGAATCATCTCGGTGGGAAAAGAAGAGATAAAGATACTGGAAGTCAAAGGTAAATACTTATAGGTAGGGAAAGGGGAAAATGCAATGTGTGTATATGAGATTCATCTTTCTATTACATACCTAGGACTTAACCATCTTAGAATTGGAAGCTTGTAACTGACTACCTTTATGCATTTTACTTCCCACTCCCCCCTTTAATTCTTTAAGAGTTAAAGACTCAGCTGCAAATTTTTTATCTTTAATCTCCTCTTGGAAAGCAATTACCTTCCATTTTGTCTTTATGTATCACTTTAAAGTTATTCCAGAAAAACAGAGCTTAAGATCCTCCCACATATAAAACCACCATGCTTCCCATGCCGAGTGCAACTGAAATGTTTGCTGTCTCTGGGTTTCTCAACCTCAGTGGGTAATTTGCAGGTGCAGTTATACCCCCCACCCCCACCCCTTTAAAAAATTTTATTAGAGAAGGAATCAATTCAGATGGGAAAACAATCAAGTAAGGATGCTTTTTGAAAAGAAAAATTTCCACGAAGAAAATACCAAGTACTGGCGAAGATATGGAGCAACCAGAATATTCTTATGAGCTGCTGGGTGCTAAACTGGTGTAACTGGCTTGGAAAACTATTTGGCACTACCTCCTAAAGTAGAAGGTCTGCACACCTTGTGACCCCCAAAATGCACTCGTGGGTATGTTCTCAAGAGAAATACATTCCTGTGTTCACCAAAACATATGTCCTGAAAGGTTTACAGCAGTACAGTTGGCAATGGACTAAACTAAAAACTATCCCAACACCTGTCAACAGGAGAATGAAGGAAAAACATGGATAATCACACAGTGACACATGACACGGGAATGAAAGACCAGTAACTACATGCTACAATACGGGTAAAGTTAGTTCCTCACATGCTGTCTGCTTAGTCGCCCAGGCATGTCCAAATCTTTGCGACCCCATGGACGTAGCCCGCCAGGCTCCTCTATCCAGGGGATTCTCCAGGCAAGAACAGTGTAGTGGGCTGCCATGCCCTCCTCCAGGGGATATTCCCAACCCAGGGATCAAACCCAGGTCTCCCGCATTGCAGGTGGACTCTTTACCATCTGAGCCACCAGGGTAGCCCCACATAAGATTGAGGAAAAGAAGCCCAACACAAAAGAGTCTAAAGACTCTATTTAAATAAAGTACAAACGCAGGAAAACTAATGTACACTGTTAGACGTCAGAAGAGTTGTTTGATGGGAATTGGGGGGCGGAGGGGAGGCAGCATTTTGAAGGACGCACAGGGTGTCTCTTGGGGGCTGGCCATATTCTGCTTCTTGATCTGGATGCCAGTTGTGTGAGTGTATGTCACGGGCATGCCCATGAAACATCAAAAAGAGTAATTTTCTGTGTATACGTTATACTTTTTAACATAGTTTTTAAAAGATCCTTCCCAGGTATATCACCCTAATATTGCAGTCTAATTTTTCTATAACTATTCTAAAAATGTTACACTTCCGACTCTTACTTTTCAGGGAAAAGTGTCGCTGGAGGGTTGTAATGGAAGTTCCCAACAGCATGACCTTTTCCAGCATCACCTTCTTTGTCCTCCAAAGTGCTTGGCAGCATCTGATGAACAGCTAGTCCCTTGAGCCAAAATATGCTCTTTTCCCCTTTGTACACACAGCTCAATGGAAACAAGGAGCTTTCAGATGTGAAGGGAGCTGGTGTTTTAACCCATGTGAAAAGGATACTGTGGGGCTCTTTCAGATGGGATCTATGCAGAGGTAGCACGTGTCACTAAGGAGGACAGGACATGATTCCAGTAAAAACAGCTGGTGCATCGGTGCTCGCTGAAAGGTCAGCATCTGTTCCCCCAGGACCATCTTCATGCATCTCTGCCTCCCTTCTCCCACCCCAGAGGAAGAAAAGCAAATAGCTACAACCCTGACAATACCTAAGCAACAGTGAGAAAGAGCTTAAAATTCCGGATACAAACTCTGCTAAATCCAGTTACAAACCGTGCTTTTTAAAAAAAATATATATTCATCAAGAAGGGGGTCCGTGGGATGATTTTTCAGATCAAGAAACTCAAGCTTGGTCAAAGCAGGGATGACACAGTCATTTATCATAAACCCTGATCTCTTTCCATCCTTTTATTTTATTTTTTTAAATTTTAACATACACCACTCCAGACCCCTTCAGCTCTCACCAATGGCTCTGAAAGCCTAGCTGTGGGGTCTTTGGTGTTGCCTACTTATTTTGAGCTCTCCTTAGGGACATGGGGGGATGGAATTTTCCTGCTGCCTTTGAAGTTAGGTGCGGTCAGATCACTTGGCTGCGGTCAATGGATCTGAGTAGAAGTGAAAAAAGTACAAGCCCCTGTGCCCTTGTCTTTTTGTTTCTTTTTGTGGTGGGTAATCGCTTTACAATATTGTGCTGGCCTCTGCCATACATCAGCATGAACCAGCCACAGGTACACACAGGTCCCCTCCCTCCTGAACCCCTCTCCCCGCTCCCATCCCATCCCACCCCTCTAGGTGGCCACAGAGCACTGGGCTGAGCTCCCTGTGTCGCACGGCAAATTCCCACTGGCTGTGCATTTTACATATGATAATATCTCTGTTTCCATGCAACTCCCTCAACTCGTCCCACCCTCTCCAGAGTGAAGTCAGTCAGAAAGAGAAAGACAATTGCATATTACCACACGTTACTACTTGGAAGAAAAGTTATGAGCAACCTAGATAGCACATTGAAAATCAGAGATATTAGTTTGCCAACAAAGTTCCGTCTAGTCAAGGCTATGGTTTTTCCAGTGGTCATGTTATGGATGTGAGAGTTGGACTGTGAAGAAAGCTGAGCGCGGAAGGATTGATGCTTTTGAACTGTGGTGTTGGAGAAGACTCTTGAGAGTCCCTTGCACTGCAAGGAGATCCAACCAGTCCATTCTGAAGATCAGCCCTAGGATTTCTTTGGAAGGAATGATGCTAAAGCTGAAACTCCAGTACTTTGGCCACCTCATGCGAAGAGCTGACTCATTGGAAAAGACTCTGATGCTGGGAGGGATTGGGGGCAGGGGGAGAAGGGGACAACAGAGGATGAGATAGCTGGATGGCATCACTGACCTGATGGACGTGAGTCTGAGTGAACTCCGGGAGTTGGTGATGGACAGGGAGGCCTGGCGTGCTGCGATTCATGGGACTGCAAAGAGCGACTGAACTGAACTGAACTGATGGAATCTAGAAAGATGTACTGAAGAATCTATTTGCAGGGCAGTGATGGAGAAGAGACGCAGGGGCTTCCCAGGTGGCACCAGTGGTAAAGAATCTGCACGCTACTGCAGGAGCCTTAAGAGATGCAGCTTTGATCCCTGGGTGGGGAAGATCCCCTGGAAGAGGGCATTGCAACCCACTCCAGTATTCCTGCCTAGAGAATCCCAAGGACTGAGGAGCCTGGAGGGCCACAGTTCATAGGGTCACGAGGAGACAGACACAATGGAAGTGACTCAACACTGTAATGGAGACGCAGAAACAGACTCGTGCCCTTGTCTTTTGAAGTAAAATTCTGACTCAAGAGTTGATGATTGGGAAAGAGGAAAATGTAGAAACAAAGAACTGCTGTTGGGCTGGGGAAACTGGTAACAATTTAGACTAAAATTCTGCCACAGGACAGAATCACCCGAACTCTGAGTTCCCTGAAATATCTAGATAAAGGCCTGACACACATTCCTAAGTTGTTTTTACAGGAAGCAGACCCCCCCCCCAGATGAAAATTGCAGACACAAAAACACAAACCCGAAACTGGTTGAAACCAGAAGACTGATGATGCCTGAAACTTCACCTTGATATATCAACCAATCTGAAAACCGTCCGTGAGCTAATCACACCCTGCTCCTTGAACACTATAAAAGTCCTCCTCACTATGCCCCTCCCCACCCCAGGGCGAGTCACCGTCTGGAGGCAATTAGCCCCCTGTGGCCCCCTTTGCCTGGCAAAGCAATAAAAGCTCCTCTTGTACTTCTCCCAACACTCTGCTTTCCGTGTTTCTATTCGGCAACAGTGAGCAGAGGCTGAGTTTCGGCAACGTTACTAGTAAACGTGTTACTAGTAAACAGAAGCCTGCTTCACCCTATTCTGGTCCCTTGGCCTGCAGTCCTGGAAGTCCGGGAGGAACAAGATGCAACTTCTATCCGCCTGGGTGTCTAAGTGCCTAGGATGAAAACAGCATCATAGCCAATGTCTTATCACACACACATGGCAGGAATGAAAAGTTATGGGAAGCGGTGTGAAGGTTGCTCCTTTCTGCAGTATAACCTAACCTGTCCTGACTGATATACTAGCAAAGTAAGAAATTCATTTTGAAATAAGTGATGCTTTTTATTTTTTTTTTAATTTCTTATTGAAGTTCAGTTGCTTTACCATGTTGTATTTGTTTCCACCGTACAGCAAAGTGACTCAGCTATATATCCCCTCTTTTTTGGATTTCCTTCACATTTAGGTCACGACAGAGCATTGAGCTGAGTTCCCTGAGCTATATGGCAGGTTCTCATTAGTTATCCACTCTTTACATAGTATCTGTGGTGTATATATGTCAATTCCAAAGCTTTTTTTAAGAGTCTGTATAACATACTCCAAGAGGGGCCATAGGCTGATAGGTTCTGCAGAACAACAGTTCTCCACTTAATGAAAAGAGAATCCCATCTTCCTTCCATGTGTGAGATTCTCCATCAAGCCCAGTCAAGGGCAACACTCCATTCTCATGTCAGAGAGTTTATGCCTGCCCCCCAGTTAAGAGGTAGAAATGAAGGAAACTGATACCAACTGATGAAGCCAAACATCCTTTGAAAGGTGTATATTTAATTCTGACAAAGCAGCTATCCTGGAATTAATTTATTTAAAAGAAAGAAGATGGTGGTTGCCAGGGGTTCAGGAAAGCAGAGTATGGAGAGTTTGGCGGGTACAGAGTTTCAGTTCTACAAGAGGAAACGTGTTCTGGAAATGGATGGTGGTAACGGTTGCAAAACACTGTGAGTTACCTAATGCTGCTGAACTGGGCACTTGGAAACGATTGGTATGTTCCATATATTCTATCACAACTGAAGTGCTTTTCTAAGAAAGACAAAATTAAAAGAAAGGGGAAAAACCTACCAAGTCTCATAATTTAGAGAAAGATGTTTAGAAAATGCGATCACAGCTTTATGAGAAATTTAACAAGCAGCCCTTTAAACTAGTAAAAATGCTCAAGCCACCAACCACTTTTGAAATTTGTCAGAGATGGAAGGCAGCTCCATTAGAGAGAAATTTTGCTCCTGCTGTCCTGTCTAAATAAAACAGTGGTCTCTGCCATTCTCCATCACTAGGACAAATCAATTTCTAAGAAGGACAATCCCCCAATGAGCTTTTCAGCAGAGTCTATCCCTGGCAGTGGCATACACAAGGCTACATGTGGAAGAGAGGGTGGGTACAGACCGCGCTGACTGCTGTCAACAGCGAGTTAAGTAGAGTAAGGAAACGGTTTCTGGCCAGACTGCAGGCTGAACATTTCTGACATGGTCACAGCAAACCGCTCACTGGATCCAATGTCTTCCAGTGTGGCCACGCCAGGACCTAAACTCTGACATGCTAGAAAAAGCTTTTCAAAGCTGCTCACTTTACATCACCTTCTTGAACCAGGCAAGTTTAATCAGGGACACCAGGTCCACTTGAGAGCCCTCCATCAGAGGCAGGAAGGAGACCCCCGAGTGGTACCCTCTCAACTCCCTCCACATCATCACCTCTCATTAAACAAACAGCAGCAGACAGGTAGAGAGAGGGAATTGTGTGCTCTTTCCTTTGCCTGCTGGGGATGCTATAAATACTGTATAAAGTTCAGTGATGGAAATAGTAGAGTTCTTGCCAAAAGAGGAATATAATCAACAAAAAAATGCATTCTGCATAAGAGCCCTGTTTGAGCACAGAGTTAAGACGAAGCTCAAGGCTTCTTTATGTATTTAAATAGACCCAGCTTCAATTATCCAACTAAAAGGAGGATACTTTGTGATTTCAGATAATCTATGGTTTACGTGAGTGGCAGGAAAAGAGAAATTCATTCTAAGCAAGAGAAGGACTAGAGAATATATGCCAGGTCTAGGAAACTAACATTTCACATCATTTGAGTGTATAGGAGTGCAGGAAAATTGTAAAGTAGGTTGAACTTTTTCCACTTTAAAAGAACAAAAAGGAAAAAGAATAAAGTTATGTATTTTTAAGAGGCTATTGGGAACAAAGTTCTTGTGTGAGTTCCTAAAAAGTCTTTTTTCTCATTGATTTTTCTGTTTAACACATTTTAGAGTTTTATTATATAAGGGTTCATTAAACTATCATTGCTAATACTTACAAAGAAAATTATAGATATTACCCCATAATTGTAACCTGAGGCTCATCTCATCTACTGGAGAAAAGTCATGTAACTGGGAAACCCTCCCTCCCAAGGTGAACTCTTTAAAGAAGAGAGGCTCCAGACCCCAGGAAACCAGACCCCAAAAGACAAAGGAACTGTTTACTGCAAAACAAAGGAATACCTGCAAACCTGATCCAGTGAATGGCCACGGCAGGACCCATTTCTGGCCAACTGAGTAACCCCTAGGAAAGGCCAACAAATATTGTCAACTGGGGCCCCCTTCACCAAAAGCCTCCCCATCTGTTCATGCTGCAAAAGCCTCCAGTAGGTGTCAACATGCACCAATGAGACCCAAGTGCTTCTTTGGTAACTCATATTTAAATGTGATCAGACAACTAAGGATCACCTGATGAAAGCCTCCAGCATGAAAGGCAGACACCGAAGCACACGGAAGGGTTCACATGGTGACTGTGACGCATGGGGCCTTGAAAGAGACAAGATTGGAGGAAAAGGACCAAGTGCTAGAGGGAGGGCTGACTCCAGGAAAAACCCCAGTATTCATCAACTACCCAATAAATTGGAGAATTTTAAAACTACAGTGAAGTAACCAAAAAATAAGCAAATTAAGCAGAAAAAGAAAGACAGCAAACAAATAAATAAAATGATGGTACACCATTTGGCTCAGGAGCTAATACTATTTTTATGGTCGTACGGCATGGGGACGTCAAAAGAGCGTAACAAGGACTACTGATTGAATTCTAAATTTTCATGTAAGGAAGAATAAGAAGAGAACTTCACTGTAGGTCTTTTAAGGTTAACTGAATTCTTCAAACGATGTATTCAGAACAGAAACAGACTCACAAAGAAAAGAAACTCATGGTTATCAAAGGGGAAAGGCAGGGTGGAGGGGGAAAATAAATTAGGAGTTTGGGATACAGGCTGTTACATACACAAACAATCTATACCAGATAAACAACAGGTCCTACTGTGTAGAACAGAGAACTGTAGTCAATATTGTGTAATAAACTATAATGGAAAAGAATCTGAAAAAGAATACATATATATACCTATGTATACCTGAATCACTTTGCTGGCACTCAAAACAAATGCAACATTGTAAATTAACTATACTTCAAATAAATAGAGTCATCTGTTTGTATTCATACAAATTTAAAATATTGTAAAAAGGAAGCGGAACACAGTAACATATTCCTTGGACAATACATAATAGTATACTAGGCTACAATGGAGCCCAGCCACAGTTGTACCTCTCCTCTGTGCTGTTAACGTGTGGAGAAACCTCTGAACACACTAACCGCAGCGCATGCGCTGTAAACAGTGGCCAGCCTGTGCACTTATTTTTCAGCCTGTGCACCCATACTCTCCAACAATACTCTCCTTAGAGCTGGACCAACGGGTCCTCATGCCTTGAAAAGCGCCCCCCCCTACCCGTCCGGGGCATAAAATGGGCAGGGTCCAGCAGGCACCCCTTCAGGGTGCTCTATGACCCTCCATCCCAAATGGGGCATTAATAAGAGGCCCTAAGGAGCTCTTGGACACAAGTCTATGGCTCAGATCATACTTGCTATTTCTTTTCACGAGATTCCATGACACTGAGCCACCAGAATAGTACTGACAAGCTTATCTGAGTTGACTCCAACCCTTTACAGAGATTAAAAAAACCTGGCACGGGGATCCACACATGCCAGAAGTGACCCTTCGTCACAATGAACCTATGCCAAAACCAAAGGGAAGTATTCCTAAAGTGGCTGGCTGGAGGCAGGAAAATGATCTACAGCGGTGGGAAAACAGGACTTAGCTAGAAACCAAGCCAACACTTAACGAAGACCAAACTTGGAGTCGGTCATATCTGCAGATTTTAACTCAAAGTTAAGAAGGATATAAACACCACAGAAGATCAAATTAGCATCCTAGATGATTTCATTAGAAGGACAAAAACCACAAAGATAAAATTCTGAAGAACTCAGTTTAACTTCTGCAATTTGGAGTTTTCAGAAATCTATTAAAATAAGACGACAAGGATCTTGTCACTGAGGGTTTACAGACCACAAGCTGGGTATGAGTCAACGGTTTGTTGTGGTTTCTAATAAATTAAGGAATTGACACCAGCATCACGGAAGAAATGAGAGAGCAGGGACTGAAAGGCAGGAGGCACAGGGCGGGCCTCGTGAGGGCAGGGTGTGGGGTCCTGGGTCACAGTTAGGAGGAGAAGGTTCAGGAAAGGGGCTAGACCCCTGGGAGCCTGGCCTGGAAACCGCGGGTAGGGACCAAAACAGGAGACATGGCGCAGGGAAACGAGGGCGGTTTTCAAGTAGTTAGACGATTATCACAAAGAGCAGGCATGAAAGGCTTACTTGAAACTCTGGGGGAAAATAAGGAAGCAAACAGAAACGGCAAATGTCGCCAGAAAGGATATATCATCACAACACGACGAAGAACTTTCTAGAACGTGAAGCCAACTTAACCAAGTAGATGGGCGTTTCCCAGGGATGGCAGCCGTCCAGCCTGCCCAGACGGCCCAGCTATCAGGAGCCTTGTAGGAACGGTACCAGCCTTGAGAAGGAGGCTTGATGCCAATCGACTCAAGTCCAAATACAAAGTCCCTTCTACGGGCTTTTCTAACAAGTCCACTTGATGCTCCTGGTAAAAGGTGATTTCCAGATCATTTTCTAACTTGGTTATCCTTGTCCAGGGCATATGACACTGATCTTCACTGAGTCTGATACACAGAGTCACATGGGGCACTTGAAGTTAATTATTCCTCAGAAGCTGGTCAAACTCAAAGTTTTAGTCTTTCCTCAGAGAAGCCACACTCGACTTCTGTAAAGATACTTATTTTAGAGAAGCACAGGGAACTAATCTCTTTTTCTTCTAGTTAAAATGCTAACTATAACATTTAGTGAGCATTTGCTATCTATCAGACACTTGACTTGCATTACCACATCTAATACCCAATTCAACATAAAGGTGTAAATACTATTTTTTTTAAGTCTTTTTAAACTGTGCATCCTTTATAGGTTAGGAGTTTGACATCGAGAAAAAAAAATATACATATGCATGCTATACAAGAGACACTCCTAATGACAAGAAACTTTCTATGGAAAGGCAATGGCCCCTTAGAGACAATATTTCCCACACTTGTTTTTTTGTTCGTTTGGTTTTTGTCTGTTTCCTTTTGATTGCGCTGGGTCCTCGTCGCAGTGCATGGGCTTAGCTGCCCCTCGGCACGTGGGCACTTGGTTCCCCATAAGTGGTTGGACCCACGCCCCCTGCATCGGGAAGATCCCCTGGAGAAGGAAATGGCAACCCACTCCAGTATTTTTGCCTGGGAAATCCCGTGGACAGAGGAGCCTGGCGGGCTACAGTTCACGGGGTCACAAAGAGTCGGACACAACCAAGCAAATGAGCGCCCCTGCATTGGAAGGCAGATTCTTAACCACTGGGCCACTTCTTCAGATACATAACCCTAAATGATTTTCTACCCAGTCAGGCATCGTTCTTACTCTGTCTGTTAACTATGATCTGAAGGCACTGAATACAGAAGTTGTTACCATAAAAGTCACCAAGATTTTTGGAACAGTAAGCAATATCCTCCAGTAATGGACGAAGAAGGGGCCGAGAGGAAACTGTGCTTTGTAGGTGATGCTGCCGATTCTGGCTTCCAGTCGGAGGGAAGAACACTAATAGAAATATTAATAGTTGAAGTGCAGAAGCTCTAGCTTCCCCTTTGTAAAGAGCATAGCACCTCTCCTATATAAACTCTAACGTTCATGTCCATTCCCACCCCCGTCCTGGACACAAAACCCCTTTTCTACTTCTGCTGGTAACACGAATCTCTTTTCCATGGGCAGCAAATCTGAATAACAGCATCAGATCAGCAGCATACGGGCTCTGGAAACTGTGTGCAGTGAATTGAGCCCCGGGGCTGAAATAACCTACAAATTATTTCCATAATCATGCTCGCTCTCCCTCACTTTCGCCTCACCCCTTGCACACAGGTTCCTTTCAAATTCAGCCCCTCCAGAGTCATGTGGATTACAATAAGTAGAAGGTGGAAAATGCCCTCATGGATCCCAAAGAGCAGTAATTTCCTCTCAAAAGGTCCATTTTGTGCTCTGTCCCACGTAAGCAGCATAAAAATTTCACCAAAAACAAGAGGACACAGTGGTTTTCATGAATAAGGTCCTATGCTGCCATAAAAGAATTTTACTCAATGTGACCTATTGAGTACTCAGATTCTAACAGCAATTTACGGCCAGGAAAGTCCTTTCAAAGGAAATTCACATGAGACGTGTGTAGGTAAAAAAGAACATCTTGAAATCAACCAAATTATCATCTAACTTGTACAGTGAGGCAAGGATGGCCAAAATCAAGTTACAACTTTCAAATATTCCAAGTAAATGGCTTAATTATAAGAAAGAAAAAAAGTCACTTTTTATCATAATCCCTGATTCTCGCCCATGTTCTTCTGAGAGTAAAAATAGTAACAGTAATGGGATAAGTAATATGTTTAGACAATAAGGGGCTTTGGGAAACAAGAGGCTTGGTATGAATCCAGCCCCATCACTCAGTTACTGTGAACTGGCATCCAAGTATCAGCCTTTGTAGCCTTAGCTTCCACAGAGGGGGTGCACAATCCATACCAACTAGTTAAAGGGTGGATACAGCTATAAGACATAAGGGGACTCACACTGTAAAACGTGTTCAAGGTGGTGGCATACAGTTAGGGTTCAGTAAATGTTTGTTTACTGTTGTTATCATGAGAGCAGTTAAGCATTTTATCATTTGCAAGATATCCAATTAATTAATAAAAAGCTATTCCAGATATGGAAACACAATGGTTTATAAGTTATATAGGAGAATATGTTCATGGGACAGAGCATGGAGATTTTTCAATAGGATACATAAAAAACTACCCACTAGTTCCCTTCCACCTTGAGAAATGAGACTACATTAAAATTAAAGCTTTGGTTTAACAAAGAATACCTTTAAGAGAGTAGAAAGCAAGCCACAAGGAGGAAAAACGACATTTGAATGCATGAGAAACGCTGGACTGGAAGAAACACAAGCTGGAATCAAGATTGCCGGGAGAAATATCAATAACTTCAGATATGCAGATGACACCACCCTTATGGCAGAAAGTGAAGAGGAGCTAAAAAGCCTCTTGATGAAAGCCAAAGAGGAGGGTGAAAAAGTTGGCTTAAAGCTCAACATTCAGAAAACGAGGATCATGGCATCTGATCCCATCACTTCATGGCAAATAGATGGGAAAACAGTGGAAACAGTGTCAGACTTTATTTTTGGGGGCTACAAAATCACTGCAGATGGTAATTGCAGCCATGAAATTAAAAGATGTTTACTCCTTGGAAGGAAAATTATGACCAACCTAGAGAGCATATTCAAAAGCAGAGATGTTACTTTGCCGACTAAGGTCCGTCTAGTCAAGGCTATGGTTTTTCCTGTGGTCATGTACAGATGTGAGAGTTGGACTGTGAAGAAGGCTGAGCGCTGAAGAATTGATGCTTTTGAACTGTGGTGTTGGAGAAGACTCTTGAGAGTCCCTTGCACTGCAAGGAGATCCAACCAGTCCATTCTGAAGGAGATCAACCCTGGGATTTCTTTGGAAGGAATGATGCTGAAGCTGANTTTAGACAATAAGGGGCTTTGGGAAACAAGAGGCTTGGTATGAATCCAGCCCCATCACTCAGTTACTGTGAACTGGCATCCAAGTATCAGCCTTTGTAGCCTTAGCTTCCACAGAGGGGGTGCACAATCCATACCAACTAGTTAAAGGGTGGATACAGCTATAAGACATAAGGGGACTCACACTGTAAAACGTGTTCAAGGTGGTGGCATACAGTTAGGGTTCAGTAAATGTTTGTTTACTGTTGTTATCATGAGAGCAGTTAAGCATTTTATCATTTGCAAGATATCCAATTAATTAATAAAAAGCTATTCCAGATATGGAAACACAATGGTTTATAAGTTATATAGGAGAATATGTTCATGGGACAGAGCATGGAGATTTTTCAATAGGATACATAAAAAACTACCCACTAGTTCCCTTCCACCTTGAGAAATGAGACTACATTAAAATTAAAGCTTTGGTTTAACAAAGAATACCTTTAAGAGAGTAGAAAGCAAGCCACAAGGAGGAAAAACGACATTTGAATGCATGAGAAACGCTGGACTGGAAGAAACACAAGCTGGAATCAAGATTGCCGGGAGAAATATCAATAACTTCAGATATGCAGATGACACCACCCTTATGGCAGAAAGTGAAGAGGAGCTAAAAAGCCTCTTGATGAAAGCCAAAGAGGAGGGTGAAAAAGTTGGCTTAAAGCTCAACATTCAGAAAACGAGGATCATGGCATCTGATCCCATCACTTCATGGCAAATAGATGGGAAAACAGTGGAAACAGTGTCAGACTTTATTTTTGGGGGCTACAAAATCACTGCAGATGGTAATTGCAGCCATGAAATTAAAAGATGTTTACTCCTTGGAAGGAAAATTATGACCAACCTAGAGAGCATATTCAAAAGCAGAGATGTTACTTTGCCGACTAAGGTCCGTCTAGTCAAGGCTATGGTTTTTCCTGTGGTCATGTACAGATGTGAGAGTTGGACTGTGAAGAAGGCTGAGCGCTGAAGAATTGATGCTTTTGAACTGTGGTGTTGGAGAAGACTCTTGAGAGTCCCTTGCACTGCAAGGAGATCCAACCAGTCCATTCTGAAGGAGATCAACCCTGGGATTTCTTTGGAAGGAATGATGCTGAAGCTGAAGCTCCACTACTTTGGCCACCTCATGTGAAGAGTTGACTCATTGGAAAAGACCCTGGGTCTGGGAGGGATTGGGGGCAGGAGAAGATGGGGACGACCGAGGATGAGGTGGCTGGATGGAATCACTGACTCAATGGACGTGAGTCTGAGTGAAATCCGGGAGTTGGTGATGGACAGGGAGGCCTGGCGTGCTGTGATTCATGGGGTCACAAAGAGTCAGACACGACTGAGCAACTGAACTGAACTGAACTGAAATTAACAAAGAGATGATGTACAACACACGTAACAAACTGCTGTCCATCATCACAAGGAGATGGACACCTCAATGGAGAAGTAGGCGAGAGACTTAAAACTTCACAGAAGGTGATACTGGAATGGTCATTAGACCCAGAAAAAGGGGCTCAACTTCACGCTGATAGCTTAAAACAAGAAAAGACAAAGATCTGACAGTAACATTTGTGGACAAGGATGAGAACGAACTGGCGTTCTCCCGGGCTGCTGATGCGAGGCGGACTATTCCATTCATTTTGGAAACTGACAGTATCTAGTACACCTGACTGTGTGCACACATCCTATGACCCAGCACTGCCGCTCCTGGAAATGCAGACAAAGGCATCATGAACACAGACCAAGAGACGGCGCAGGTTCGATCACTGGGTCGGGAAAATCCCCTGGAGTGGAAAATGGCGACCGACTCCAGTATTCTTGCCTAGCAAACTCCATGGACAGAGGAGCCTGGTGGGCCACAGGTGAAATAACCTATTGCTCTCTTCCATGCCTTTATTTCAACTCTCTCTTCGCAGGGCATATCCTCGCCGTCAATTTCACTCAATTCATCCCTGTTCTCTCCTTTAACATTCACGGTCAAGGTTTACCACATCATAAAATTCCATGGATTCCAGTGTCTGCCTCTCATATTGTATGTGAACACTTTCAAGGACAGGGACTATGTTAAAAGCTTCTTGGTATTCTCCACATCACTCTGCATCACAGGATGCAGGAAACATGGAATAAGGGCTTGAGGACTTCCTATATTATTCCTAAATTATAAAACGCAGAAAGCTTACCTAACGCGCTAACACCCCAAAAAGTATATCACAACTGACCTAATTCAAAGGAGTCCCTATAAAAGCAAATGTTCACCCTGAAGTGATACATAGTTGAGTATATTTTAATACAATTAGCAGTCAGAATTCGATATTTAAGTACAAGGTTCTGAAAAGATGAGGAAGAGAAACCGGTTGGGAAGAGACTATTTCCAGGATGTCATGATTTTACTTTATGAGTAATATTAGAAGAGAACATATTATGATAAAAAATTTTGACAGCGCAAATCAGGTCTACATTAAGGAATTCATGATCCTTGCTCTAAAGTGCTACACAAATCATATCAAGGTTTCAGAGACAAATCCTTCAATCTACACCCCTCCCTCGGGCTTTACCGAGGAGACCTCTAGGTGAGTTCAATCATTCCTGGAACTCCACAGAGATGTTTATTTTGTCATTCATTATGGTGACTCAATGGATGTGCGCAAACTCTGGGAGATAGTGAAGGACAGGGAGGCCTGGCGTGCTGTGGTCCATGGGGTGGTGAAGAGTCAGACACAAGCAACTAAACAATCACAGCACCTGTTGTTTCTATGACGTGCAAAAGCCAGGACTGCCCCCCACCCCAACCCAACACAACAGGAAACAGGATGAAATACTCAGGCAGGAGAGGAAGGTATCTGATAATCGATCTGAAACGCTCTGCAAAGGAGGAGCCACCCACCTGGAAGAGGAAGGCATCGCCCAGGGAATTGCTGAGGCAGAAGACGAAGTCCTTCTTGGGGTGCTCGGGAACTGCCTGTACAATGCTGTTCTCCACCCAGACGGCGTGCTTGGGGATGCTGTTGTGGTCTATCCCGGACCTGCCGTCGCCCTCATAGAAGAAGAGTGTGCACCCTGGGAAAACAAAGCAGCATCTGCGTGAGTCCTTGGTGCAACAGAAAGTCTGGAGTGAAAATTGGCTTGTGCGCTGTTACTAGGAAAGGGCTGGAAATTAGCATGGAACAGAGGAAGTAAAGAGAAGGGGGCTATGCTTGTATTAAGTCTTGGATAGGCTTGTATTAAGAGAGGATCTTTCTCTTTTTTTTCCCCCTAATTGAAATACAGCTGATTTACAATGTTGTGCTAATACTTTTTTTCCCCCCCAAGTCTTCATGGAATTTGTTACCATATTGCTTCTGTTTCATGTTTTGGGTTTTGGCCCAGAGGTACCATGGGATTCTTAGTTCTCCAACCAGGGATAGAACCCACACCGCCTCCAATGGAAGGCAAAGTCTTAACCGCTGGACTACCAGGGAAGTCTCCCATTAAGACTCAAATCTCAGTGTCACCACGCACACCTTCCAGTTCTCCGAGACCTTACTTTCCACTTCAGAATGTTTTATTCCGGGTATCCTCAGAGGCATGTGGGGATCTGAAGGCTCCTCTGACCAGTACCATGTACCACGTGCTGGGTCGCTCAGTAGTATCTGACTCTGTGGTCCCAGGGTGGCTGTAAATTCAGCTCCATGGGTCCGAAGAGCAAGCAGTACTGAGTGAGGCCTGGCAGTCAGGACTGTCCCCCTACAGCCTCCTCCCAATATCTCTCACAGCAAATGCAACCAGGAAACACCATCTATTGGGTTTCTTAACTGTGCCCTTGGCGAAAACAAAATACAACACTGACTTCAGGTGCTTTCAGATCTTCTCTATAAAATGCTTTCCTGGAAATCAACCAAGTGCTTGTTACTCCTGGAAGAACAAAGACAGGATACATACATGAAGGCCTAGGGGAAGCTGGAGGCCTGGGCCACGCTTAATTAAACTACGAAACAAGCAGAAACCTGGCCTAGATTTGTGGCCACCTGGGTTCCACAGATGCCCTCCAACCATGGCCTGCAGGTGAGGTGCACTTTATTAGTAATTACTCACTGAGGACTTACTCTCAAGTCATCAAATTCAATTTCAGGGGAGGCCGGGGCCCAACTTTCTAATTCTTTTAACTTCAACATAAGCCACTTGGTCAGTTTTCAACATCTTCCTTACCACAAGCAAGGGCCACCGCTGATGTGACTCACAAAGCCCTTCCAAGTACCATCTCTCCGGCTGCAATACGAACTTCCGCAAAGCAAATTTCTAATTGACAGTGTACAACGCTGGGGATCAACTGAGAAGTCACACGAGTGCAAAGGCCATTTTTTCCTAGCCCTCAATATTTCACAGGACAGCCTTCTTGCTGGCTCAGCAGTAAAGAAATCTGCCTGCCAATGCAGGAGAGGCAGGTTCCATCCCCGGGTGGAGAAGATGCCCTGGAGGAGGAAATGGCAACCCACTCCAGGATTCCTGCCTGGAAAATTCCATGGACAGAGGAGCCTGGCGGGATACAGTCCATGGGGTTGTCAGAGAGTCAGATACGACTGAGAAAATTAACCTGACTAATATTTCACAGGAGTGTGTAACAGCTGTGGATACAGCGTCTCCAGCACAAATGCACAGCACACACTGGCTGGCAAGCCCTGCTGGTTCCCCGGTGCCTCCAGTGGTCCCGCCTGGCCACGAGCTCAGCCAAAGAGTCTACTGCGTGGTCCTGTTGAACATCACGATTTTATAACTGCTGTCCTTGTATCCATAGTTCAAGAGTTTCAATTCTCCCTCCAACCCATTCAAGTTATACTCACCACCTTTCCCCCCCACCGCCCCGAGGATAAAGTCCTATGTTTTCCGTGACACTTATTGTTGGAAATATACAGTGTTATGTAATTTTAGTAGGGTTTTACTTTCCTTTTATGTTTTGGGGGTATAAGTTACATACATATAATTTAACTATAGACCTATTACCCCAACACTACATGTATATTTTTTAATAATCCCTCTTATTTTGAAGAGCTCAAGTTTTTACAGGAACACAGAGCTCACATTCAGAAACATCTGAATCTCCTCTTTCCATGTCTTAAGCTAGCATAGATTCAGAGATAGAAAAATAAAAGAAATGGAAAGAAGAGGGTATTTTCCTTGAAATCTGAGGTTCCCGAGGTGGAGGCATTTTTGCTGAATGAGGGACATTTGGTAAAGTCTAGACACATTTTTGGTTGTCACAACTTGGGAGTGGGGGACAGAAGCAGGTGGGTAATACAGGGGCCCCCAACCTCCAGGATCTAAAGTCAGATGATCTGAGGGGGAGCTGATACAATAAAGGAAATAAAGTGCACCATAAATGTAACAAACTTGACTCATCCCCAGACCACCCCCCCACCTCCCCATGGAAAACCTGTCTTCCATGAAACCCGGTCCCTGGTGCCAAACAGGCTAGGGACCACTGACGGGACAAGGATGCTGTCTAACATAAAATGCCCAGGACAAGCCCCGTGACAAACAATTACCCAGAAAACGTCAGCAGTCCCGCTGCTGAGAAACCTTACTCTAAATAATCCTTAGGACTACTGTTACACAAATGATGAACAGATTCTTAACAGAAAAGGGACAGTGCAGCTTTACTATAGTTAAAACAGAAACCGAAGCCTGCGGATTGTGGATACGCAACGTCCACACGCTGATGTCTCCCCAGATTGCCATTTCCATCATTTTTCAACTTAGGTTTACAATCGCCCATGACAGTGGGTGGTTGAAAAAAATCAGCTGTTCCTCCATTATCGACGTGTTCCAACTTTAAGACTAGCGTGAAACAGCAAGGCTGGGCACTACGTGTTCCCTGGTAACATCTTCTTTACCTTCTTCTTGAATGTAATCTGTTTGCTTTTCAGTCATGGATGGAGACACTCCAGAGTCTAATTCTTAAACTTTTAAAAGATTAATTATTCTGTCGAACGAGAAAGAATCTTTGAAGAGCTCTCTAGCCCACGGTTTCCAAGTACCTTGCTTTTAATTTCTCCATCTCCAAGCCCAAGTCAGCAGCGAGCCCTGCCTGTGAGTGGCAGGGACAAGCCCTGGGTTTGTCGATCTATAATGGGACCCGTCATGAGCCAGAAGGAAAAGACTCGGCAGCCGGGTGTTCCAGTCTGGATCCTGACAGACTGTGTCATTCAAATCTGGGTCACCAAGGAAGTGCAGGCTCTCTCCTCTAATGGGCATGTGGGCTGGGCTCCTGAGTGCCCACCTCCTGCCTTCCTTGATCGTTTATTCTCTAAAGGAACAGCAGAAACAAAACAGCCCCCGCTTCCATGTCCCAAGTGAAAAAAAAAAAAAAAATCACCTAATTATTTTTATCCTATGCCGTTAACAGTGAGTCTAAGCATCACCTGGGAACTTTGTTTAAACCACAGATTCAGGGCCTGTCATGGGCTAAATCCTATCCCCCCAGGTTCCTACGCTGAAGTCATAGCCCAGGGCCTCAGAATTTCGCTATACTGGGAAACAAGGGCTTTACCAAGGTAATTAAAAGGAGGTTGTTCAGGTGGGCACTAAGCCACTATGACCACTGTCTTTATAAGAAGGAGGAATCTGGACACAGACAGGACACAGAGAACGCCAAACCTGCTGCCACCCTGACCTCAGACTTCAGGGCTCCAGGACTGCAAGACAATCCATTTCTTTTGTTGAAGCCACCCAGTCCGTGGTATTTGGTTATAGCAGGTCCAATACAGGGATTAACACAGGGCCCCCACTCCAATACTTTAGCCACCTGATGCGAACAACTGACTCATTGGAAAAGACCCTGATGCTGGGAAAGATTGAAGGTGGGAAGAGAAGGGGACAACACAGGATGAGATGGTTGGATGGCATCACCGACTCAATGGACATGAGTTTGAGTAGACTCCAGAAGTTGGCAATGAACAAGGAGGCCTGGCATGCTGCAGTCCATGGGGTTGCAAAGAGTCGGACACGACTGAAAGACTGAACTGAACTGAACCACCTTCAGGCTCTGAGATTCAGCTGCTGCTGCTAAGTCACTTCGGTTATGTCCGACTCGGTGCAAGATTCAGCAGATATGGATATAACCCAGGAAGAGACTCAGGTGACTGTGATGCAGGTGGTCTAATCATGTTGTTACAAACTCAACATTAAGTAATAAAATGAAAGATAAGACAGGCTGCTAAAGGGAACAGAGGCTGCGGGGTCCAGTGCTATGGACCTTTGGGGAGGGGCAAGAGGTGGAAGAAAGGGTCTTTCTCCCTGATGTCATCTCATCCCACCCCCCACAGCAGGACAGTGGATACGATCCAGGGCCCCTTAGACACACCCAATAGTGCCTTCAAATTAAGCCGAGGCAGGTCTCATGTGAAAAAGAACGGTAGCAGGTCTCCAAAATGCTCCCACAGGAAGAACAACTGTCTTTCACAAGCAGAACCAAGACATCAAATAGCCTTTTCGCAATTCACAATGGAAAATGAAAAGCAAAGTGTGTTCTGTGTATGTCGCCCAATAAAATGAACTCAAATCCAACGTTCCTGTGTTTTGAACACAGATACTTCACATCTGTGTTCAAAGTTTTATATGCACTTTATGTAGACTATAGTACAGTATCCGATTTTGCATAGACACCAAAATTTAAAGTTTAATATCAATATTTTCCGAGGTTTTCCACAGAAGATACTATGGGTACCAGAATTCCACATCTATTCAAACTCTGAAACCACTAAGGCAGACTTTCAGAACAAGAAGAGGACATAAGAAAAGAACCCGTGGCTGACTCATGTTGGTGTATGGCAAAAACCACCACAATATTGGTAAGTAATTATCCTCTAATTAAAATAAATTAATTAAAAAAGAAGAACCCAACTCTTCAAGACATCTTCAGAAGTGGAGCAACAAGATGTACTAACCCAACAAGTCTTAAAAACTAAAGAGAGCATCCTATGCTAAACACGCAGGAACATTAGACACACAAGCTCTTGGCGGAAAGGAGGGGGAACTGCCCTGCACTGGCTGACAAGTGTAAAGACTCCTCTATGGAACAACTGGTTTTTCCCCAACATGCCCAACCTCCTTTCCTCTGCAGTAATAGCAACCCCAGTGCTTGGTTGAGTCCATTCCCTCCCTTGCAGCTAGGTTGGACTCATTTCTGGCCTACGCAGTGGAAGCAGGAGAGATTCAGTCAACTTCCAGGCTGTACTCTCAGTGCAGAGGGATTCGCCCTCCACACCTCCATATTTCCACTGGAACTGGACCTGCTGGTGAGCTCTCCTGATCGTTCAGATGAAAACAATGCTCTAGGCACAGTTAAGCAGTAAGTCAAAAGGAACCCTGGCTTCTGGATGACGTCACAGCAAAGAGTCGCCCCATCACCCTTAGAAGGTCTACCTGTGCTAGGTGGGAGGGAATTTAAGTCCTGGCTTGCTTGAGGCATTGTCACTACAGGTCTCTGTGACGTGCAACAAGACCTACAGCCCAATTAATATGCTCCCTCCCTGTTTGGCCAGGTATTGAAGCAACAGTAGGCACCACAAGTAAAGCAACCCACCCAAACCCTGCACAGGGATTGACCTGCACATCACTGAACAGAGCTCTAGGCTGTTGTGTGCCTCTAGGACTGCTTATTCCACACCAGCCACAGATGATAAAATCCAGTATCAGATGGTGTAATGGATGTACCACACCAGGTAAGCTCAGGCTTCTCTCTCTGGGACCCAGCCTTCATGCTTAGTAACCTCTCTAACCTCTCCGGCCATACATTAACCTGCTTCAAATCCAGCTTCTGTTAAGGATTCTAAGTGGGCTTGAGAAGTGTCTTTCCTTTTAAGACACAGAGCTCACAAACATGTCACAATTTCTATACCATCAAGACACGCATACATGGGCAAAAACACATACACATACTTCCAAAATGTATGTGAAACATTCATGAACGGCAGCACATCAAAGCACTGTGCTTATCAGTGAAAAGGCAGTGCATATACACACACGCATGTATACGTGTATACACACACACTCAAGTATTCAAAGTGTGACTGCAGATCAGTGACTTTTTCACAAACGTAGATGTCTCAAACATCCCATTAAACACTAGGTTAAATTCTATGACATTAACAGTATTCCATCATTCTTTATGGGAAAAAAAAAGGCAATTTCATAAGATTCAAACTACTGATTTTTCCCTCCAAAACAGTTACTCTGGGAGACAGATTTTTTGGGACGATTTCAAAAAAATATTTTTTGGAACTCAAGGCACTGAAACTGTCACCACAACCAGCTGTACCTAAGAAAACAAGGCATAAGAGGCTCTAAGAGCTTACATGTGAAAAAGTAAAGACTATAAAGCATTGACGGGAACAGGAAATGGGGAGAGACTATCAAGGGACATAAAGCTTCAGCTCAATGAGATGTTCTAGAGATGTGCTGTACAACCGTGTGCCTTCATCGACTACATTGAAACATACACCTAAAAATGTGCTAAGACGGTAATGTGTGTGTGTGTGTGTGTGTGTGTGTGTGTGCGCGCGCGCATGCATGCTCAGTCATGTCCGACTCTTAGCGACCCCATGGACTGCAGCCCACCAGGCTCCTCCGTCCACGGCATTCTCCAGGCAAGAGTACTGGAGTGGGCTGCCACTCTCTCCTGCAGGGGTTCTTCCCGACCCAGGGATCAAACCCATGTCTCCTGTTTTGGCAGGAAGATTCTTTACCACTGTGCCATCTGGGAAGCCCGAGAGAGTAGGCCTCACGTTAAGTATCTTACCACCATAAAACAACAATTTTGAAATTAGCATGAAATAGAAATTCCATGTAATTAAAAGCCACCACATGTAAGGGGTACCGCAGAGCACAGGGTTACCCAGGGCAGCAGGAAGGATGCTCCCTGTCTCTCTCACCTTTCAAGGACACCCAGTACTGCTTCCACTTCCGCCGCGTGGCTGACTCCACCTTCTTGTTCTTCTTGTGCACCAGGAAGTTCTTGACGGCCAGGGCACCGGCCTTGCGCACTGTGCCCTGGGCGGCCGTGAGCAGGATGTCGGACTGGCCCGGGGAGCTCAGGGTGCCGCTGCTCCGCTCGTCGCTGTGCGCGGAGCCCGCCTCCTCCAGGCTCTCGCTGTTGGTGGTGCTCATCTCCAGCTCCCGGCGAAAATTCTCATACACCCCCTGGCGGGCCGCATCCCCGGTGGAGCTGCTGCCGCTGTCGCTGCCCACAAAGGCACGGCCGGTGGGGGGCGAGTAGCTCGAGTTAGTGGCATTGGATCGCCGGGACAGGAGGTCCGTGTCGGTGGTGGCCCCTTCAATCCCGCTGTCGGCAAACTCGCTACCCTCGCCTGTGTTAACATCCTTGGGAGCCGAAAGGGAGAAGAAAGAAGACATGTGTCACACAGAGAAGTAACCCCGGGCTCCTGTCGCTCCGGCCGGGGGCTGTGGAGCTACCTGCTGGCGACCTGCAGCGTGTCACTGCTCCCCACCTTCCCAGGACCAATTACCCCTAACCCCCAACCCCCTCAAACCCAACTTGCCTGCTGAGCAGCTCAGGAAAACCATGAAGCCACCCCAGTATGAATGTCAACAATTCAGAACGTTCAAAACACACACACACACAAAGCAAGAAATATTTCAAAGAACTTATCAAGGATCTGACTTAGATAATTAAGTAACGGGCAAATCAGCTATTCAGAATCCCCCTCACTGCCCTGCTGAGAGAACTCAGCACCCTGGTTCTCATCAGCCAGCCTGGTGCTCCAGGAAACTCTGCTGGCTGATTAGGTAGTTTATTCCAGAGGGAGGGAGTTCCAAGGGAATAATGACGTCTGTATAGCTCATACTTTAAAAAAAAAAAAAAAGCAAACAAATAAACAAAACGCTGAGTTAGGAGTCTAATTTATGATCTGGTGACTAGAAAGGTAACTAGCATACCACCCCACCCACTCACCCAACAAGGACCCAGAGCCCAGGAGCAGGGGAGAGCCCTCATACTCCAATCCACTTTGTTTCTTGAAAACAAGCAGCTTCGCACTCTGCACTCGAGCTGAACAAGTCTGTGGGGCCCACAGCTCCAGTGCAGACTCTCCAATTACCCTGTGCTTTCAAAGCTGGGATGCCAGGAGCCAGAGCCAGCTACCCACTGCCCCGGGGGCCAAGTGACAGCTCAGGGCAACTGCCAAGATGTGGGGGGTATCCATCCCTCGGTTAAAAACATGTGGAACTTCCAAAGCGCTGGCCCTGCTCTCAGGCTCAACGGGAGGCAGACAGGTCTGTTCTTAAATCACAATCTGGATTGCTCTGAAGTGCTAAAGGCATTTCCACAAACAATAATTAAAGAAGGGTAGTCCTCAAGGGAGAATAATGAAAGCAGAATTCAACAGGACAGCTCAACAGTCTCAGGGATAAGAAATGGGACTGGTTTTTCTCCAACGGAAAGGATGGGAACGTGAAACTGACATGCAAGTAATATGTGGTTTGGAGACCTAACTGTGTTTTAAGCCTTTAGTCTCATAAATAGCTCATTACAGTTTGAAAATGTAAAAGCTAACAGGATATTCCAATTGCCATATAAATGATTTGAGTGCTATGCTTTCAAATCTCTGCTGCCAGGTAATGGGGCAGAATGAACCAAGCCACAAACTATTGGGTTGGCCAAAAAGTTAATTCCAGGTTTTCATACGATGCTACAGAAACACCAGAACGAACTTCTCAGCCAAGCCAATAACACTGTCCTGCTTGAGGCCCAAACAGGCGTTGTGCCCTCATCTCTGCACATCTCACGTGGTCAATTCTAAGCCAAGGCCTTTAGAGTTCACCTTCATCACGAATAGGTCCTAAGTTAGCAACTAAACGATGGGCGGAGCCAGACACGAAAACCATCACGGGATGCACAGAAAGACAGATATTGTGGGATTCACTTCTGTGTGGAATGTAAAAACGCCAAACCCATAGACTCAGAGAGTGGGATGGTAGTTGACAGACTAGGGGACTAGGGGAAATTCGAGATCCTGGTCAGAGATCCTGGTCAAGGCGACACATTTTCAGTTACAAGATCAATTAAGTTCTGGGGATCTGATATACAGCCAGATGACTCTAGTTAATGATACTGTATTGTATCCTTGAAATCTGCTAGGAGGGTAGACCTGTAAGTGTTCTCACCACAAAAAAAGGGGAAAAAAAAAAAAAAGGGAAGGCAGGGAGGAGGCGAGGGAGGAAGGAAGAGAGAAGTAATTACGTGAGTGGTGGATGTGTTAATTAACTTGATGGTGGCAATCATTTCACAATACATACGTACATTAAACTCCGGGAGTTGGTGATGGACAGGGAAGCCTGGCGCGCTGCAGTCCATGGGGTCACAAAGAGTCGGACACGACTGCGCGACCGAACTGAACTGAAACCACCACAGTGTACATCTTCAAAAACACAAAAAACACACACAAGGAGGTACAGTGTGCAAAGCACAGAGAGTTGACAGTGGAGACCCCGGCCAAGGACTACCTCGACCAAGTGCTCAAGGTTAATTGAGCGCAGGGTACACGGGGACCCTTTGTGCCATGTTTGCAACATTTGCTTGATTCTAAAACTGCTCTAAAATAAAAAGTTCATTTAGAAGAAAAAGAAGAAACAAGGGGGCGGTGAGATGGGAAGACAGTAGCAGGAAGTGCTGAAGCAAGCTTCTAAGGACCAATGATAGGTGCAATGGAGTTTAGCTCCCTGGGATACAGAGGGACTTAAGAGGGTCGAAGAAAGCAGGGATACAACTAAGATGCAGACCCTGTGACTGTCATCCTATCTGCTGGCCTGCCTGTTACCCACCACCAATGGTCATTAAGGACACACACATGGAAGGCACGTGATACATATATTGTGCCATCGAGTGAGCACACATATTCAGTCGCTTCAGGCACGTCCAACTCTTTGTGATTCCATGGAGCCCACCAGGCTCCTCTGCCCATGGGATTTTTTTGGCAAGATTATTGGAGTGCCCTCCTCCAGGGGATCTTCCCAACCCAGGGATCCAGTAGGTAAAAAAAACTCCCCAGTACAAACAGGAGAGCACTGTTACCAACCCACATTTCTCCCTGGCAGGAACACTTACCATATGTCCCTTTGATGATCATAAGTAAAGTCGGTCATCACCGATTATTCAAGATGACCATGGGTGGCGGGAGATGAGGAGTTTGTATGAGTCTCCCCAGTATCTGGACTTGTTTTCACATCTCAGTCCTTCTTTGGGAGACGGGACAAAAATCAGCTACCAATGCACCTCAAAAATGAAAAATGATGAGCTGCTTCTCTGTAAGACAGGGAACGGCCAGCTACACAAGGGTAACCTCCCTGGGCCATGAGAAAAAGAGTTCAGAACAAAAAAGGAGACATTGAGAACAGTTATCACCTGATAACTTCCAGAGCTGGGGAACAGGAAGGAACCTTGCAAACCCATCCCCTTGGTGAATGCCTGGGGATGCTAAGGCTCACAAAGTCAACGGCCTGGTGGGTGGCAGATTGAAGGTGAGAACCCATGCCTCCAATGCCCCCTTCTACTCTGACAAGGCATCCCCATGGCTCAGTTGTAGGCAGCACCTGATAGGGTCCTGTCTCAGCAGTCAATACCATGCGTGCCCCTCTGTCTGCCTCTTCAACAGTGCCTCTTCCAGGGTTTCCCAACAAAACTGCGTGACTGGGAATCTGTATGCCTTGACTTTCCGGCAAAGAGCTCAGACTCCAAAGTGACAGGAAGGGAAAGGGGGAGATGAAAGAATCTGAGTGAAACAAGCACAGAATGGACAGGCGTGTCTCTTAACATCTACTGGGCTTAGTTGCTCAGTCATGTCTGACTCTTTGCGACCCCATGGACTGTAGCCAGCCAGGCTCCTCTGTCTGCGGGATTCTCCAGGGAAGAATGCTGAATGGGGTTTCCATTCCCCTCTCCACTTAACATCTACTACGTCCCCACAAACCAAGAACCCCTACAGAATGCCCTGACATCCCTATTGGAACTAAGAGTTAACGACTCGATAGAGACTCCCCTCTTTTTCATTCTTAAACATGTGCTCATGCCAACTCATGCTGCAACTCTGCAATGGCTCAGGCTGTGCATGTTCAACCCTGGGACAGTCACTGAGCTGAGCAGTGATTTCTCCAGATAACAGGCCTGCTGGCCCCAGATGAGCTGGCATGCTTTGGGAGAGTAACCGCCAGGGAATGCTCCCCATCTGTGACCCAAGGCAGCTCCACCTTGTCTCCACAAGCGGTTAAGTAGGCTCAGTGGTACGCATCCCCCTTCTGATATGTGACCCAGCCTGCCGGGAAACAAATGCTGCCTGTCCAGCCCCAGCCTCTATATGGCCACGAAGCATGGGATGTTCCCAGACACCCAGAAATCCTCGCTCTAGCACTGTGGAAAATGATGTCCACTCAGCCAGAGGCATTTCTCAAGACCTGAATGGTCAATAGGACTCCATATCCCCTACACCAGCCATCTCCAACTTCAATACGATGAAGGAGTCCGTCTACAGTGGGGCTGTTTTATCCAGCTTGCTCCTTGGAGGAAAAGCAATGACAAAACTAGACAGCATATTAAAAAACAGAGACATTACTTTGCTGACAAAGGCCTATATATTCGAAGCTATGGTTTTTCCAGTAGTCATGTATGGATGTGAGAGTTGGACCATAAAGAAAGCTGAGCGCCGAAGAATTGATGCTTTTGAACTGTAGTGTTGGAGAAGACTCCTGAGAGTCCCTTGGACTGCAAGGAGATCCAACCAGTCAATACAAAGGAAATCAACCCTGAATATTCATTGGAAGGACTGATGCTGAAGCTAAAGCTCCAATACTTTGGCCACCAGAAGCAAAGAGCCAACTCATTGGAAACGACCCTGATGCTGGGAAAGATTGAAGGCAGCAGGAGAAGGGGAGGACAGAGGATGTGATGGCTGGATGGCATCACCGGCTCAATGGACATGAGTTTGAGGAGGTTCCGGGAGATGGTCGACAGGGAGGCCTGGCGTGCTGCAGTCCCTGGGGTTGGATACCACTTAGCAACTGAACAATGAATAACAAAGTGCCATACAACAGTTAGAAGCCTGCAGGTCACAGAAGCTCTAGAAGAAACCAAAGTCAGATACACGGATATAGAGGCTCTAGGTTCACACACTGCAAGATCACTCTGAGGCTGCATCCCAAACACCTAACCTCCTCAAATGCCAGGTCCATACACTGCCCCGTGGTTCCCAACTGCGCAGAAGACAGACAGCATCACTGCAATGCAAGCGATCCCGGTGCATTTTTTCAAAGGGCTCCTCCTCCGACTACCTCCATCTCAAGGACACTTCATATCTGAGAAACCTGATTCTCCCCACACTCAAAAGCATCTGTGAAGCACCCCCACTCTTTTAGTGGTCAACTTCAGGGAAGAGTTCCATGGGAGCTCAAGAGTTTTTATTCTCAATGCAAGGTATGTTCCTTCTTATCTAATTAGATGCCTTAGCATATGATCAGTCCCAGAATATCAAACCAAATGTACTGAAATGTAAAGCAAAAGTCAGAGGAGATCAAGGGAAATAGTAAGACCCTAACTAAACAGAGAAGTAACTCTCAGCATGATGCATGATCTGGCCAGAGATTTCCTGAAAATAGCTCAAAATAAACTCCCCGTGTTAGAACCACTCCACTGAAGAGGCTTCCAATTATAAATAACATTCATGGAATATAGAGGCTCTTAAGCCCTGCTCTTCCTGGATGAATCCTCCCAAGCCGGATTTTTCACTCACCAGCTTCCATTCCACCGGCCGAAATCAACGCACACACTTTCCCACTGGATGTACAAGTGGCCAGCTGTCGCCCAAAACATTCAACAGCGCAAGTTTTCTTAGTCATTTCAGCCAGGCAACAAAGCTTAAATGAGCTCTGGTACTAAAGCGGAGGCGGTGAGAGGCAAATTCAAAGCCTGTTTGCACGGCCTTGAAAACTAGAGGGTCCCCCAGCATGAACATGGGCTAATGACACATTGTGGCAAAGCTCACCTCTGTTTCCACCAGGGACTCAGAAATACCCAAAGGAACAGGTTTGCTGTGCTGATGATGCGTGAACACAATTCTGAAGAAGTCATTAGCCACAAAGTTCAAGGGCCCTGGGAGAAGTATTAAGTCGAATGCAATTAGAAACTGTTATGTTGGTCACCTTCTTGAATTTCCCTGAGGAATCCAGCTTTGCATCAATACACCTGTATAGATATGGTAAATGCAGTAGAGGAGAGTTCAAGGGATTTCAGCGATGGGAGGCGGTCTGGACCTGTGGTGGTGATGGAGGTTTAGTCGCTAAGTCATGTCCGACTCTTGTGACCCCATGGATTTTAGCCCAGCAGGCTCCACTCTCCTCTGTCCACAGATTTCCCAGGCAAGAGTACTGGAATGGGTTGCCATTTCTTTCTCCAGGGGATCATCTCAACCCAGGGATCGAACCCAGGTCTCCTGCATTGGCAGGCAGATTCTTTACTGACCATATGATCAGGTGATCCCACTCCTGGGCATATATCTGTGGACCTGTGGAAGCCGTGAACTAGAACAATTTCTGACTGACTAAATTCTAAAATATTCCTCCTGCGGTTTATCATCTTCCTATCCCCCAAATATGAGTACCTCCACCCCCCATACATGCATACACGTGCGCACTGTCTTTGATTTTCAACACTTTGTCCATGGTATATTTTAGTACAGCAAATACTGTATCTAGGCAGGTCATTCTGAACCAATCCATGCTTCAGTTTCCTCACCTGTATAATGGGAATGGCAATAATATCTACTTTGTAAGACACATTGTAAGATGTGATATAGAGTTAACTCACTTTTCTAGAACTCTGCCCAGCACACAGCACTGGCACAGATCGTATCCATCTCAGCCCAAGGAGGGAACTCACTGCCTGACCTCACTTGCTAGCTTCCTGCACTGATACAGAAGAAAGTGTGTTGCTGAGGAATGTGGGAAAAACAAGGCCTTATGGCGAAAAAGACAGGCAGACCAGGGTTGGTGTGAGCCAATGCAATCCCTCTGAATCCTCTTCACATTGATAACACTGCACAACAGACGAAGAAAATGATGCTTCCTATGCTGCGAGTAACTGCTAGGCACTGTTATAATAATCGCCTTTCTTGATTTACAGAAATATTGCAATCTCCATTTTCCATTATTGTAAGATTCCCCCCCACCTCTATAAACAAATGTCCGGTGCCTTTTTGAGTTTATGATTCAGAAGTTTGTCAATTTCAGCTCCTGGGCCTCCTATTCTTCACCCCTTTACACGTGTCCTGGCTCCCTCTGAGACATTTCTGAAAACCAGCTCCATTTCCCACTTCTTCCTTTCCCAAGGCAAAGACTCCATGCCCTTTCAAGTTTCCAGCACTCAGTCCCATCCTCACTAATGACTCCCAACAGGGGTGACTCAAAATTTCTCTCAGTTACAACCGCTGGAAGTGAATTTCTTACTGCTGCTCACAAGGGACTCAGAAGCTGTCTAATGCTTGAAATGTGGCTCCAGGTAACTTCAGATTGGAGTCCGCACTGTGCTGAGGTCAGTGAGTCATCTTCTCTCCTTTCATCTGTTTTCCTACGTGTGTGTCTCAGTCCCTGGCCTCACTCCCCACCCCCTCCCCACCCCTCATCTCACATCTCCAGTCATCAACTCTCTTTTCTAGCTACCTTCCTCCCATAAGCCATCCCGTACAGTAAGTCTCCCAACAACAAGGTGGAGGGCTCCTGAGGCTGTCCATCAAGGCCCTTCACTGGTGTCCAGCCTTAGCACCAGACCTTCGGAGGTACCCTGCCACCAGTGAAACCGAAGGACTCTTGCCAGTGTTCCCAGCCCTTCTTGCTTCTAGGAATTCCAGGAATACAGATCCTTCAAGGCTCAGCTGGAAGCCTTTTTTTAATCTCCTTTGATCCCCACAAAACTTCTCAACACCCACCCCACCACCACTCCAGCCACACTGGCCTCTTTGCTCTTTCTCAAAAGTGCAGGGCATGACCCCAGTTTCCAAATCAATGGTCGACTCCCATCTCCCCTTCCAATCCCTACCCAAGCCTGCCCCTTCTAGGGGGCCTGCGCAATCTGGAGTCGTCACCACGTCTACCACTGCCCACTCCATCTTGCTCTCTTTTTCCCATAGCTTGTTCAGTACTTGTTGTGCTAATTGTTTGCTGCGGACACACCTGCACTTCACCCCTAAGCTCAGCGATCTTTTCCCGACACCTCCCAAGAGCCACGAATAGTGCCTGGCATGGCACAGGCACTTTAAAAACAAACAAACAAAAGCCCCACACTGTTGAACAACTTCACTGCTGTTCATTTTCCACCCTCCTCTCACAACAAGAAAACCGTTTCTCATGGAATACACTTGTTTGATTTAAAGGTCTAGTCATGTGCAGGCTCACCTCACGATCAACTCCAGCTGAAGTCACAGCTGGAAAGCCTGACTTCACCATCTTCCAGGGAAGATCCGAGTTTATGATGTCTTTTATGGAGGCAACCAGAGCTCATTTACATGTCTTTTTCTTTCATCTTTTTAAAAGGAGAGAAAGTGAGAAAGACATATTGGGCTGTTTTATGGACCACACTAGATAATCTGTCAACGGGAGGTTCAAAGCAAATGGGGCCCCAACCACAGAGTGAAAAGCTTGTGGGTGTTCCCTGCTCCGGGCTCCGTGGAGACGCTCCCAGGGCTGCAAGGCAGGCCGGTTGGGAGGCTCCAAGCTCCCATCAGAGCACTTTATCCTTCCCAGTTACACTGAGAAACCAGTAATTAATTACACAGCATTGCAGGACACGATTTATGTTGAGGGACACCTACTCACCTCTCCTCACGGACTAAATGGAGAATGTGGTTTTCAGAGGTTTGGACCTCCCCAAGCTATATTAGCATAAATAAGCTGCTCTCTGAGTGGGGATGGGGGGTTCCTTAAATAATTTCAGGGGGCCCCTAAAGCCCTCCCTTTCCCAACTACCTATTCGAAGCAAGACTTTCCCCAAATAGTCCAGCAAAAGACAGTATCACAAAAGAGTGAAGGCAGAGCAGCTGCAAGACTCCAGTTTCTTCTGATAGGTTGGAAATTGTAGACAGGTGCAAAAATACAAAATGGGACTTCCCTGGTGGTACAGTGGATAAGAAGCTGCCTGCCAGTGCAGGGGACAGGGGTTCGATTCCTTGTCTGGAAAGATTCCACGTGCCATGGAGCAACTGAGCTCATGAGCCACAACTACCGAGCCCAGGAACTGCAACAAGAAAGGCCACTGCAGTGAAAAGCCCACACACGCAACAGAGTAGCCCCTGCTTGCGAGAGAGCCTGTGCACAGTGGCAAAGACCCAGCGCTACCAGAAGGAATTTAAAGCAAAGAAACAATGCCCTTCTTCTCGATCTTTCTCTTAATTTTAGAAGATAAAATCTGACAATTAAAGTTATTTATGTGAACATGTAATGCTTTACTGCTGCTATTTTAGGATGAATTAACAAGTATTTTTTATATTTCTGGTTCAAGTCCTAATGTGATAAATATTTATAGATATAAACATGAATAGAAACTCCTTGGAGTCTATAATACTTTTTAAGAGTAGAAAGGAGTCTGAGAACCGCTGATATAAGCCATCTCTTGGCCACTTACTCCCACTCCTCAAAAGAAGATCTTGGCAAAGGAGATGGATATTCATGTTGAAAATGGATGGGCTGTTCTTCAAAACAAATATCTCACTGCTTAACTTACATGCCAGAAAAAGAAAGATGAAAGAAAAAAGAAGCATCAAAAAGGAGAAGTGAAGGAAGAGGCTGTTTTAAGTGGAGTGTATATAAAAACACTTTGTTTCATGAAGAATTAACCTGAGGTTCTTAATCAGAAGCTTCTTGATGGATGCTGGAGGACCCATGGATCCCCCAAAATGATACACAGCAGGGTGGTTCCTGTGTTTGACCCAAAAAACTCCTGTTTTTTCATCTGATTCTCAAAGGAATCTGTGACCAAAGGTTAGGAATCTCTTGGAGGCTGATGCCAATTCTCAGCTCAGGGAACATATTATCCTTGAACCATTTAAGCTAAGTATAAAACAAAACCAAAATTTTAAGCACCAACACAGTTTATTATGGGAACTCAAGATCTCTTTCTGACCATGCTGCACCCTCTATCTGGCTGAAATCACCAATCCTATTACCTGTTTATCCAAGCAAGAAAGTTTTATCAGGGGTAGAGCCTTCTAAAGCCATCTTTGGCATTTCTCCAAAAAAAGACATACAGATGGGCCAACAGGTATGTGAAAAGATACTCAATACCACTAATTACTGTTGCTGCTGCTGCTAACTTGCTTCAGTAGTGTCCGACTCTGCGCAACCCCATGGACTGCAGCCTACCAGGCTCCTCCATCCATGAGATTTTCCAGGCAAGAGTACTGGAGTGGGGTGCCATTGCCTTCTCTGCTACTAATTACTGCTGCTGCTAAGTCGCTTTAGTCGTGTCCAACTCTGTGCGACCCCATGAACAGCAGCCCACCAAGCTCCCCCGTCCCTGGGATTTTCCAGGCAAGAACACCGGAGTGGGGTGCCATTGCCTTCTCCAGCCACTAATTACTAGAAAAATGCAAATCAAAACTACGATGAGGTATGACCTCACANTAATTACTGCTGCTGCTAAGTCGCTTTAGTCGTGTCCAACTCTGTGCGACCCCATGAACAGCAGCCCACCAAGCTCCCCCGTCCCTGGGATTTTCCAGGCAAGAACACCGGAGTGGGGTGCCATTGCCTTCTCCAGCCACTAATTACTAGAAAAATGCAAATCAAAACTACGATGAGGTATGACCTCACACCAGTCAGAATGGCCATCATTAAAATGTCTAGAAATAAAAAATGCTAGAGAAGGTGTGGAGAAAAGAGAAGCCTCCTACACTATTGGGGGGAATGTAAGTTCATGGAAAATAGTATGAAGGTGCCTCAAAAAACTAAAAATAAAACTACCATATGACCCAGCAGTCCCTTTCCTGGGCATGTATCCAGATAAAACTATGATTTGAAAAGGTACACGCACGTCTATGTTCAGAGCAGCACTATTCACAATAGCAGAGACAAGGAAAACCACCTAAATATCCACTGACAGAGGAATGCACACAGAAAAGGTCGTGTATACACAACGAAATACTGCTCAGCCATGAAAAAGAGCCACATAGCGCTACTTGCAGCGACCTGGGTGGAACTAGACATTATCCAACCACGTGAAGGAAGAAGGGAAAAGACAAATGCTGTATGAGATACGTGGAATCCAAAATATGGCACAAATGAATGTATCTACAAAACAGAAATAGACTGGTGGACACAGAGAATAGAGCTGTAGCTG
>SJYA01000067.1:579629-607335 GCA_006410615.1 Neotragus moschatus | reverse complement strand
AAGACTGGTGGGGGGGAGGGGGCGGGGGTAAGGCCTGGAGTAGGAATTTGGAGTTAGCAGTGTAGACTGTTATATATACGATGGATAAACAGAAGGTCCTACTGTATAGCATAGGGAACTATATGCAACCTCCTGTGATAAACCATAATGAAAAGAATTTTTTAAAAAATGTGTATATAAATATATACACACACATAATATATAACTGAATATGTGTATGTGTGTATATATATATATAACTGAATTACTTTTCTGCACAGTAGCAAAAATTAACTGTCAATCAACTACACTTCAATTAAAAAAAATTAAAATGAAGTCATCTTTGGTGATCTCTCTCAGGAATCACTCTTTTGGGCCATGGTAGTAGAGAGTTACTTTTCTTCTTTTCAGCCCACCACCCCTTTGGGCTTCTGTACCAAGAGGATAAAGCGTCTACCTGCAAAGCAGGAGACCCGGGTTCAATCCCTGGGTTGGGAAGATCCCCAGGAGAAGGAAACGGCAACTCACTCCAGTATTCCTGCCTGGAGAATCCCATGGACAGAGGAGCCTGGCGGGCTACAGTCCACAGGGTCGCAAAGAGTCAGACACGACTGAGCGACTTCACACACACACCAGAACTGAGGGTTTGTATGTTAAACTCTGAAGGCACAGGAGCTAAAACCTGTTTGAACATGGGGAGACAGTGTGGTGTCTACTGTCTACTCTGGAGGCCATGGGGCAAATTCACACTGAGATGTGACTTCTGCTCCTGCACATCCAGGTCACAAATTCTGGGCAAATTGGAAGAGTAATGGGAGAGAATTCCTAGAAGCCATCACCATACAAGGACGGCTGCTGCTGCTGCTGCTGCTGCTAAGTCACGTCAATCGTGTCCAACTCTGCGCGACCCCATAGATTGCAGCCCACCAGGCTCCGCCGTCCCTGGGATTCTCCAGGCCAGAACACTGGAGTGGGTTGCCATTGCCTTCTCCGGACAAGGATGGCTAAAAACAGCTTAATTAGACACTAAATCTATCCCCCATATCCAAACTCCACCAGATGTCAGACTGGATGAAGCACAAGCTGGAATCAAGATTGCCAGGAGAAATATCAGTAACTTCAGATACACAGATGATACCACCCTTATGGCAGAAAGCAAAGAAGAACTGAAGAGTCTCTTGATGAAAGTGAAAGAGGAGAGCGAAAAAGTTGGCTTAAAACTCAACACTCAGAAAACTAATAAAATCATGGCATCTGGTCCCATCACTTCATGGCAAATAGATGGGGAAACAATGGAAACAGTGACAGACTTTATTTTTTGGGGCTCCAAAATCACTGCAGATGGTGACTGCAACCATTAAATTAAAAGATGCTTGCATCTTGTGAGAAAAGCTATGACAAACCTAGACAGCATATTAAAAAGCAGAGACATTACTTTGCTGACAAAGGTCTGTCTAGTCAAAGCTAGGGTTTTTTCCAGGAGTCAGGTATGGATGTGAGAGTTGGACTATAAAGAAAGCTGAGTGCTAAATAATTGATGCTTTTGAACTGTGGTGTTGAAGAAGACTCTTGAGAATCTCTTGGACTGCAAGGAGATCCAACCAGTCAATTCTAAAGGAAATCAGTCCTGAATATTCATTGGAAGGACTGATGCTGAAGCTGAAACTCCAGTACTTTGGCCACGTGATATGAAGAACGGATTCATCTGGAAAGATCCTGATGTTGGGAAAGATTGAAGGCAGGAGGAGAAGGGGACGACATAGCATGAGATGGTTGGATGGCATCACCTACTTGATGGACATCAGTTTGAGGCTCCTGGAGTTGGTGATGGACAGGGAAGCCTGGCGTGCTGCAGTCCATGGGGTCGCAAAGAGTTGGACATGCCTGAGCAAATGAACTGAACTGATTAAATGGAAGACATTATGCCAGGAGTTCTACATTCCTTGTATCTAACCCTCACATTAGCCTTATTCAAGAGGCACTGAGATCCTTCTGGGTTACACAGCCAACAGGGAACAGGGTTCCAACTTGCAAGCTCAGACCTGCCAGACTTCAGAATCTCTTTTTTGCAGGACAGCAGTATGCCCCTCCTCTGTCCATTAACCACAGAGAGTAAAGTTTAGGCCAAGAAACCAAAGAGGCATTCATTAAATCAAGAGGCAATCTATTGGGATGTCACAGCAGTCAATATAAATAAACTCTGTTTTACATAGTCTGGGTAAACCCCCCGACAAATGAGCAGCAGACCAACTCTCAAGATACAGTCTTATGCACATGGCACACACACATATTCGCATGTACTGAATTCAACAAATAGAATTCCTCAGCACTTACTGGGTAGCAGACCCACGAAATGTGCCACTTTTTAAAACCGCAATGTGAACCTCGCTGCCTTCAGATTCATAGCTCAGTAATATGTCCAACTACTACTCAAATACAAAAGTAGGAAGAATGGTTCCAAACTCTGTTTTGATCATTTGCAAATAAAAATATGTTCTTCATGTTTGTTCAGATAAAACATTGTCCCCCAGGCTCAGAGGCCAGGCCCTTGTGCCAAATGCCTGCCAGGAACTCTTTTCTGAGGAGAAAAGCTGCTGACAATACTATTACAGATTCGACTACATCACCAGGGCAAACAAGGAGACTGTGAATATCTGTGATCCGACCTCATGGGAGAGGGCCCCTGGGTCAGAAACTTTCACCAACAAAAGAAAACGAAAAAAGAATTACTTCCAAAGAAGCCTCCACACCCACTGTCTCTTAAAATACACTGTTTGGAACATAGTGGGTTCTCAAAAAATCGCGTTGGATGAACACGCCAAACTTAAGATGAGGAAGCGTGGGTGGGTGGATAGTGTTGTGCATAATTCTGGGGTTTGTTTCAAGTCATTAAAGATCCCCACTCAACACGTAATGTTGAGACCAAAATAAGACTTCCGTTCAGTTTATAGACTCTGCAGAAGGCTTCTATGTATGGAATCCCACTTGGTTCTCCTATTGGCCCCGTCAGAGGCTGGTATCACTCACCCTGGACAGACAAGGAGCCAGTGATGAAATGACTCGCCTAAGGTCACTGGCTGATGAGGACTGAGCCGGAAGCAAACGTGCTTCTCAGGCTTCCCGGTCCTCTGGACTCTGTGCTATGTTAAGCTACCAGAGTGCTTTATGAGACAGCACTCGGAGATGATCTCACTTCCATATATTAACAATTTTAGAAGGCAACAGGCCAAAGAGTGGAAGTGGCATGCAACAAGTACACGTGAGAACTTCCCGTGATACCAGCAGTGCCCCTCTCCTGGGGGTGGCCGAGGCTCAAAGGCTCACAGCCCCATCAGTGAGGGGTGGGGGAAGCAGGAGTTCAACTGTCCCCCAGAATCGGAGACAGAGAGCCAGAATGCCACCCAGCACCCTCCTCAAATCTTATATAGAATGGATGCTAACTTAGCGTTGTTCCAGGTAAAAGTGACTGAGGCGAGGGTTCTTTTAAAAGAGTCTGGATCAATGGAGCCTGGTGGAGCTGCCAAGCCCATCTCTGCAAATCAGGCCCGCGGTGCCAATCTGATGACGTCTGAAGGACAAAGCCTGTGGTGCCCTTCAGGGGATCCTTTAACAGGACCTCCATCTCACCTGCGTCCTGACTCCCCACGTGGCCAATGCAAGTAGAGTCCTGCCCGGGGCAGGCAGAGGGACCACAGCAGGGTCATTTCTATCATTACAATTTATGCTTCAGAAAAGGGACAGGTCAGGACTCCCCCGCGGGTGGTTCAGAGCTGAAGAATCTGCCTGCCAATACAGGGGACATGGGTTCGATCCCTAGTCCACCAGGAAGACCCCACATGCCTTGGAGCTACTAAAGCCCAGGTGTCACAACTACTGAAGCCTCCCCTCGCTGCAGCTAGGGAAAGCCTGCACACAGCAACAAAGACCCAGCACACTCAAAAAATAAATTAATTAATTAAAGATACTTTTTAAAAAGAAAAGAGATGGGTCAAAATTCAAGGAGGGCATCTGAATGCAATATCCACGCTCACCTTCTCACATCTCCGAATCAGCCTTTTTTATCATTTTGTTTCCAAGACACAAAGTTTGATACAAACACCAAACTACCTGGGGTCCTCAACTCAGAGAACACCATTCAGGATACTGAAAATCACAAGTGACAGACTGTCCCTTACTGGTGGCTTCTAAAGTATCAAGCACTAGCCTTTACCTTCCATTTCCTCGAAAATCTTATTACTCTGCCCATTTGACAGATTAAGAAATTAACGCTTGAAGAGACTTAAAAAACTGTGCCCAAACTTACTCAGGTAAAAAGAGCTTGGACATCAGCCAAGCTTGTCCCTCAATAAATGAATAGCTGGGGGTTGGGGGGGGCGGGGTGCCGCTATTTGGGGAGAGTGCAATGTTAGTGGAATATTATTTGGCCTGAAAAAGGAAGGAAATTCTGACACCTGCTACAACAAGTGTGAACCCTGAGGATATCAACCTAAGTGAAATAAGTGAAAGTGAAGTCGCTCAGTCGTGTCCGACTCTTCGAAACCCCACGGACTGTAGCCCACCACGCTCCTAAGTCTGTGGGATTTTCCAGGCAAGAGTACTGGCGTAGGCTACCATGCCCTTCTCCAGGGGATCTTTCCAACACAGGGATCGAACCCCGGTCTCCCACATTGCAAGCAGATGCTTTACCATCTGAGCCACCAGGGAAGCCAGTGAAATAGGCCTGTCACAAAAGACAAATACTGTATAATTCACTTTAGATGAGGTATCTAGAGTCAAATTCATTGAGACAGAAAGTAGAATGGTAGTTGCCAGGGGCTGAGGAGAGAGTAAAAGGGGGACCACTGTTTAAGGGGGATGAAGTTTCAGTTCCACTAGGTCAAAAGACTTCTGAAGATGAAGCATAGTGAAGGCTACACGAACCATGTGAATGTATTTAATACCCCTCAAGCACACACTGAAAAATGGTCAAGATGACCATCTGCCCATTATACTTAGACACCCTTCCCAAGACAACTGAACCTCACAAGACCCCCCTGACCAGCACAGAAGCAAGACCGGAGGCACAACATCACCCTGCTGGCCAGGTCAGAGCACGCCTTCTGATTTCCAGCTGACCTCAGTGGTATTCATTGCTCACCCTGGGGGCCAATTCACCTTTCAGGGCAAAGGAGCCCCAGCTGGATTCCAGATCTGAAACGCCATCCTGTAAACTACCAGCCCATCCTCAACACAAGCCAGGACTCCTGGAACCCTGCTCCAGGACCAGAAAAGGACTGACACAGGCAGGATTACCTGACATGTCATTATCCTCGTGACACTGGCTTGGTCACAAAGTTTGTACAGGGGTGACCAGACCCCCGAATGAACTTTTTGGCCTGCCCAGTAATTATCACTAATGATTAGGGAATGCGAGTGCAGTCTTCATTTCATTAGCAAGACACATTTTAAATCTTTGAAAACACTTTCACACACACACAGTCATGCCCCAGACCCTGAAGCAGGTGGGTCAAGCATCTTCACCCCAGTGTTCTGAAGAGCACCTGGAAGTCAGGGTTTTGCCCAAGGTCAGAAGCCAGTTGGCTGCAGAGCAGATCTGGAACCCACCCATGTTATTCCTTGCAACACCTCCATCCAGAGAGAGAGGGCTGGCCAGCATCGCAAAGGAACAGGAAATTGAAATTGCTCCCGGGAAAGCAGTCAGCCTGCCAACCTCAGACAGAAGCTGACAAATGACCAGAGCCGGCCCCAAATCAAAAAAGGCTTCCTCCAAGGAGCCGCCTGCCGACTAACCTCTTCCCACCTGCGGCACGGAAGAAAAAAGCTCCAAGAGTCCACTGCCCACCATCCCCATCTGTCCAGGGAGAGAAAGCCACCTTAGGAAGGAAGCACAGAGCCAGTGAGATGCTGCTCAGAGCTGAACTGGAGAGGCAGTTTCCCGATACGAACTTATCAACTCCATTCCCACTCCTGTCACCTCACCCACACACACACACACACACACACACACGCTTCTTCCTGAATTCCCACCCCTTCAGCAACAGAACTGCAAGAGGGGCGAAGCAGCAGACAGACGAATCTTCAGAGAGGCAGCACCCACCAGGGAAAAACTGCGGGTAACACGCAGCTACAGGATGGGAACCTTCTAAGAGCCCAATCATGCACTTCGAGTCATGCACCGGTTTCCAAAATACCAAAACAGATTCCAGGCACTTTACCTGAGTGGTTTTTGCTCTTCTGCCTTGCATGCTGCTGCTATGGCTAATCTGTGGGTTGGTGGCACCTTCAGAGAGACAGTGAGATTTCCTACAGGGGAGTGTGTTATAATTACTGTAGGGGAGAGCCTCTTCAGCTGCAGCTGGTGGCATCTTATGGTTCGCGAGATCGGGGATGTCAGACACCAAATTCCGACAGTAGCCTGCAAGTTTGCTCCTGGGCCCCCCGTTTGCCGTCACCCCAGAGCTCTTCTGAGCGTACAAGTCCCCCAGGGAATTGGCCCGTTGACAGGCACTGAGCTGCCGCGGACTCGCCCGGGTTTCCATCACCGGAGGCTCCTCGCAGTCTTTCTCCTCAGCGGAACCCAAGATCTCTTCGTTGCTTGTTAAGTGTTCTTGGCTCAGATCAGACAGTGAGAATTCCAGGCTGTCCTCCCGCCAGATGTCTGCGGATTTGGAGCGTTTCTTCTTAAAGCTCGCCGTCTCCATGAACGCGGGCCCATTGGAGGCAAAGGGGCGCTGCCGCCTGCCGCCTTCCGCCAAGTACGTCGCATCATCCCTGTAAAGCCGGCTGTCTTCCGAGTCTGGCATGCTCTGCACGGAGGCTGCTGTGAGGACGATGCTGCTGTCCACGCTGGGAGCGACGGAGGAATCAGTGTAAGACACGGGTCTCAAGCCCATATCCACTCGGTCCACCCAAATGGGGCTCCCGAAGTCCTCGAGGGTGCCTTCCTGGGAGAAGGGCTCCAGGCCATTCTCGGCCAGGGACTGGGGGATGCTGGGGGTGCTGCTGGACCGGGTACTCACTTCGGAGTTCCTGTGGATCACCTTGCCGGAGGAGGCGTGCCTGGTCCGCCGCGCCTTGTGTGACAGGCGCAGCGATCGCGACGTGTGCTTGCGCCCCAGGACGGCGTGCTTGTCTCCATAGAACTCATGCACGACATTTTGACTTTCTGCGTTTCCCATGGTTTTATGGTCTGTAGCAAGGGGAAAAAAAAAAAAGGAGAGGATCACTGAGTGACCCATGGGTACGGGGCGGTTAACGGGAAAAGCTCGGTACCTACGGAGGGCAGACAGCTTGGCAGGTAACAGCGGCGCCTATATGCATCTGGCAGGCGCTTGGACTCAATGCGGCAGCAGGTGAGAACTAACATCACCTGCTGAGACTACTCTTGCGGAGATGTGAAATAAGAACATAAATAAGGTCATGGGGGATGACACGGGTCTCTGCCCGGGGAGGGGAGCAGCACTCGCAGCACTCCAGGCATGACACAGACTTGCTTTCCTAAAACTGGCAACACCTGCTTTCTTCTCCCTAACCTCTAGAGTTGTCTATTTAAAGCTCTACACCTCTCCACCAACTCAAAACTCTAAAAAGTACAAACCAAGGTGTCTGCTCCAAATGAGTAACGTTCTGTTTGAAATGACATTATTTCAAAAAACCAGGCGAAATTCTGAGATGCCCTGGATAAAGGCGCTTCCTCCTCATAGGTTTCCGTTTCATCCTGACTTCATCTACATTTCAAAATCAATCAAAAACCGGAAAGCTCAAGAAGTGAAGTCCAATCAACTTTTCCTGATAAAGTCAGAAAGAAAAGGGGCTTTTTACCTTTAATGCTACAGCTTTCTGAAAACCTTAACAGGGGAGGGGGGGCAAAGTGGGAGGGGGAGAGGGAGATGCCCAAAACAAAACAGAAACCCCACTCTCTGCCCAGCAGCAGACTAACGGGCTCATTTCTGGGAGCAAATCCAACCCGAGAACATTAATCTGGTACAGAGTGCCCTGCACACAGAAATTCACATGATGAGATCACTAAATCTGATTCAGTCTTTTGGAGCTACCCAGGTTAATGCAAGTCCTTTCTTTAACATTTTTCTGGTCTCTCTCATTGGTCTGAGGGCTGTTACCCACAGTGAGAAATTAAAACATCCTCAAAGCTCGACAAGTATGACTCTATTTAGCCTTATTCTCCTTGCTCTGCAGTGAGGTTTCTCTAGAGCATTTCAACTGTATACACTTAGGATACACACATGAAAATGATCAGAAAGGAGAGAAGAAAAACAGAAGAGCTGAGCGCATCCCTGAGTGGATCTGTACAATCATCTACATGGTCATTCATTCAGAAAATAGATATACTGGGACTTCCCTGGTGGCCCAGTGGCTAAGATTCCATGCTTCTAATGCAGGGGGCCCGGGTTTGATCCTAGGTCAGGGAATTCAGTGGCTCCAATGGTAGAGACTCTACCTGGCAATGGAGGAGACACTGGTTGGATCCCTAGGTGGGGAAGATCCCTGGGAGGAGGGAATGGTTACCTACTGCAGTATTCTTGCCTGGAGAATCCCCATGGACAGAGGAGCCTGGAGGGCTACAGTTCATGGATGGGTCACAAAGGGTCAGACAGGACTGGAACGACTAACGCATTCCCTTTCACAGGGAACTAGATTCCACAGGTGGCAACTAAGATCCCATATGCCAGCAACTAAAAGATTCAGAGTGCCAAAACTGAAGACCTGATGTAGCCAAATAAATAAATAATTTTTATTTTCCTAAACAAAGAGGTGGGGATGGACCCCAATGCTCATGCAAGCTTCTGCCTTGACTGGCTGAGCAATCTTCAAAACTGTTTAAAAGAAGAAAAGAAAGAAAGAAAGAAAATAAATACTGCATAGCTACCATGTTCCAGAAACCAGAAATAGAGCAGAGAAAAAAAGATAGACATTCTCCACTCTCTTGAAACTGACACTCCAAGCCAGGGAAGAGATACAATAAACAAAAACGCAAAAGGTACAGAGGGAAACAGGAACAAATTTATTGGAACCATTACAGTTTGAAACCCCCTGCAATATAATATATTCCTTCCCAATGCCCCAGGACCACTCTACAATCCTACTCTTCAGTCTCAAAGGCTGCTTAGACTCCTACAAGCACATCTTTACTGAAATGAAATTTGTGGCAAGAAGAAGGGAAAAACCTCCATTGAATGTTCCGATGAGTTCAGAGGTAACTCATACAGACACCAGATGTGAAGCTATTCCCATACTGGAATATTCCCTACCAGGTCACACATCATATGATTCTGAGAGCAAAGTTTCCAAGAAAGAGAATCGTCCTTTTACTAGCAGCAAATAATACTTCAAAGCAATAAGTTCACGTCTCTCTGGCTGGTACCTTTAAGAAGCCAAAAAGAAAAAAACCAGAGAGAGTCAACTCAGTACAGGGAAAATGAAAAGATTCATGGTCCATGTGTGACCATTTATGTGATCTATATTCCTAAGAATATCATGTGCTACATTTTTACAAGTAAAATATTTTAACAAGCATCTAAAGTAAGGCTAAACGCCACGACCAGTGTCTCAGGGTTCTTGATTTTTTAAGGGTACAGCTTTCCTGATAACTCAGTTGGTAAGGAATCCGCTTGCAATGCAGGAGACCCTGGTTCAATTCCAGGTTGGGAAGATCCCCTGGAGAAGGGAAAGGCTACCCACTCCAGTATTCTTGCCTGGGAAATCCCATGGACAGAGGAGCCTGGTGGGCTACAATCCATGGAGTTGCAAAGAGTCGGACACGACTGAGTGGCTTTCACTTGAAGATCCATAGATGGGGACTTCTCTGGTGGTCCAGTGGTTAAGAATCTGCCTGCTAATGCAGGGGACACGGGTTCCAGCCCTGGTCCAGGAACTAAGATTCCACATGCAGCAGGGCAACTAAGCCTGCATACCACAACTGCCGAAGCATGCATGCCTAGAGTCCGCAAGAAGAGAAGCGCACCCCCAACAAAGAGTGGTCTCCACTCAGCACAACTAGAGAAAGCCCGAACACAGTCTAAAGAAGACCTAGCTGGAGAAAAAAAAAAGAAAGATACCTGAATGTGTCTACCTATCTATATGTTTTGCCAAGGCGTAACTAAAAGTTTAGAAAAAAGTATTAGCCACAGTCCCATTTTAAGAATCACATAGATTTAAACTCAAAAGAGCCAAAGAATGGAGGTGACAGAAACCACAGTGTAGAAAGGCAAAGCTGTCACCCCAAATATGCTTGAATGGGCCCCCCCCAATATGCTCGGATGGAGCTCCCCCTTCTGCTGTATACAAAAAGTTTGCAAATATAAATTGACAGACATATTCTCAACAACAAATTTCTGGTTAGGCTTGTTTCTGCCAACAGAAAACTAATCAAGTTAAAAGCCTCAAGAGCAGTTTCCTAAAGCAAATGGCCCCAACCTTCAAGAATTACAGCGTTCCCTGCATTGCTCTGATGGGTCTGTTTTATTAATAGCATTTTTAGTAGCAAGATTCTTTGCAGCCAGCCAAGGTAGGAAAGAAGCCATTTTTATCTTCAGAACTAGAATTTAGAGATGAATGCCAAATCTCTTAAATCCTACCAAGAGCGATTCTCAAGGGATGATCTAAGTCGAGTAAGCAGGAAGTTTCAAGCAACTCAAGTTAGGAGAAAAATGTTCCTAGGGACTGCCGAAACACCCCTTCCTTTAAGGGCTTTTCCCCAAACGTCAGTGAGACTCATGAAGGCCCATGTGGGGGGTCACTGGGGTACCCTGAAACAGCACAAGCATGAATCATGAAAATTGCTCACTGCATACAACAGACACAGTCTCCCCTTTCAGGGACAACCCCATCCCACAGGCAACCCCCAGAACACTGGTGACGTGAAAGTCCTAATCCTCTCCACGTACAAATGGCAAATGCCAGCCACTTTCACCATCTTCACGCTCCCCCGCTCTCTCCTNAGGAGACCCTGGTTCAATTCCAGGTTGGGAAGATCCCCTGGAGAAGGGAAAGGCTACCCACTCCAGTATTCTTGCCTGGGAAATCCCATGGACAGAGGAGCCTGGTGGGCTACAATCCATGGAGTTGCAAAGAGTCGGACACGACTGAGTGGCTTTCACTTGAAGATCCATAGATGGGGACTTCTCTGGTGGTCCAGTGGTTAAGAATCTGCCTGCTAATGCAGGGGACACGGGTTCCAGCCCTGGTCCAGGAACTAAGATTCCACATGCAGCAGGGCAACTAAGCCTGCATACCACAACTGCCGAAGCATGCATGCCTAGAGTCCGCAAGAAGAGAAGCGCACCCCCAACAAAGAGTGGTCTCCACTCAGCACAACTAGAGAAAGCCCGAACACAGTCTAAAGAAGACCTAGCTGGAGAAAAAAAAAAGAAAGATACCTGAATGTGTCTACCTATCTATATGTTTTGCCAAGGCGTAACTAAAAGTTTAGAAAAAAGTATTAGCCACAGTCCCATTTTAAGAATCACATAGATTTAAACTCAAAAGAGCCAAAGAATGGAGGTGACAGAAACCACAGTGTAGAAAGGCAAAGCTGTCACCCCAAATATGCTTGAATGGGCCCCCCCCAATATGCTCGGATGGAGCTCCCCCTTCTGCTGTATACAAAAAGTTTGCAAATATAAATTGACAGACATATTCTCAACAACAAATTTCTGGTTAGGCTTGTTTCTGCCAACAGAAAACTAATCAAGTTAAAAGCCTCAAGAGCAGTTTCCTAAAGCAAATGGCCCCAACCTTCAAGAATTACAGCGTTCCCTGCATTGCTCTGATGGGTCTGTTTTATTAATAGCATTTTTAGTAGCAAGATTCTTTGCAGCCAGCCAAGGTAGGAAAGAAGCCATTTTTATCTTCAGAACTAGAATTTAGAGATGAATGCCAAATCTCTTAAATCCTACCAAGAGCGATTCTCAAGGGATGATCTAAGTCGAGTAAGCAGGAAGTTTCAAGCAACTCAAGTTAGGAGAAAAATGTTCCTAGGGACTGCCGAAACACCCCTTCCTTTAAGGGCTTTTCCCCAAACGTCAGTGAGACTCATGAAGGCCCATGTGGGGGGTCACTGGGGTACCCTGAAACAGCACAAGCATGAATCATGAAAATTGCTCACTGCATACAACAGACACAGTCTCCCCTTTCAGGGACAACCCCATCCCACAGGCAACCCCCAGAACACTGGTGACGTGAAAGTCCTAATCCTCTCCACGTACAAATGGCAAATGCCAGCCACTTTCACCATCTTCACGCTCCCCCGCTCTCTCCTACCTAACCCTCATCATTTACTTATAATAAACCAAAACAGCTTGGTTTATACTTTACATTTACACAGTCTTTATTTGTTTCTCTGAGTCTGGAAGCAACTTTCGGCAGAAAGTGGCTTACACCTCTTTTTTGAAGCCTCTATCGAGAGGGCTTCCCTCATAGTTCAGAAGGTAAAAGAATCTGCCTGCCTGGTAGTTCAGAAGGTAAAAGAAGACCTGGATTGGATCACTGGGTTGGGAAGATTCCCTGGAGAAGGAAATGACAACCCACTCCAATTATTATTCCCTGGGAAAATTCCATGGACAGAAGAGCCTGGCTGGGCTACAATCTGTGGGGTTGCAAAGAGTCAGACACGATAAACACTCACACTCACAGAGACCACAAGTGTTCTACGCATGATAAGGAGTCAAAAAATGCTCATGAACTTTAGAAACAAAAGTACAAGGTAGTGATCAGTACTTAGCCAACATCATCACCACACAGTCCCTAGGAAAGAGGGGAAAGATTAAGGGGGGAGAGGACAGGCTGAAATGCAAAAACTGGGCTGGAAATGGACAAGCAGGGACTTCCCCTGGTGGTCCCGTGGTTAAGTCTTTGCCTTTCAACACAGGGGCTGGGGTTTTGATCCATGATCATGGAGCTAGGATCCCACAAGCCTCTGAAGCCAGAAAATCAAAACATAAAACAGAAGAAAGATCGTAACAAATTCAAGACTGTAATAAACTCAATTTGTAACAACTTGAAAAGCAGAGCCTCAGAATACAGGTACATGATGGCAAGCTAGAAAATATTACCATTTTTAAACTCATTCAACTCCCTAGTGACTTCCTTATGGAAAATATTAGTGGCCTCAAAAAGCTTGTAGTTGCAGAGGGTAGTTAGTGGGAGACATATTATTAACCAGGAGGCGGTGGGCAAGACTGTAACACAGGAACAACTGTCCGAATTTAAACCTCAAATCTTAAACTTCCTTTCCAGTCCTCTAAGATACAGCTTCCTGGCTTCCCCACAGCCTTTGTTCACGCTCTTTCCTTGGCCTCCAACTCTCCAGCCTTCAGGCATCTACACCTGGCTCGCTCTTTCCAGATCTTGACTCAAATGTCACCTTCTTAAAGAGATCTCTCCTAGCATCTCTATCCAAAATGACCCCTCAGAGCTCAACACTTCCCACCCTTCTTCTTTGCTCCCCCTCCCACTCCCCACCGGCTCCTTAACATTTGTCATAATTGTCTCAAAAAATGTTTTTCATCTACTTATTTTTTTTTTATTCTATATCTTTTCCCCCAGAACCTCATTAAGCATCAGGGAGGCAGAAAGTTTGTCTGGTGTATTGCTCTATTCTCGGTGCCTAAAAATATCACCTGAAAGGCACTAGGTGCTCAGTAGGAAAGTACAGAATGAATGAATGACAAAATTTAAGCTAGACTGTAAAGACACAAACTCACCCAACTGCAAGAGAAAAGCAACGAGGGTGTTAGCATAATGTGAACCAGAGAAAAGATACACTGGCCTTAAAAATGCCTGCTCTCCTACAGAGAGTGCCTAGAAAATGCACCCATTTCCAGTCTGCGTGCTGTTCTCTAGGCCTCCTCCACCTGCAGACTGGTGCAGGTCCCTCAGCCCAGGCCACTGCATTTGGGATCACCCTGATCCTGTGAGCTGAGCTGATGGGTTCGGCCTGCCCTGCTCCACTGTTCTTCCCAACCTTCAATCACCTAGGCAGAGACTCATGGCCTTGCCTTTGTCTCATTTCACTTCATTCCTACATCCCTCCTCCTTTTGGAAGTTTAGGAAAGGGGCTTGGAATTGAGAGAGTACCTCTCCTCCCTGTCGGGGTAAGAGCTCAAGACTGAGCAGCCTGAGATGATCCAGAGAAAATACAGGCAAAGGAGACACAGCGATGTGATGGGGAGGCCTCATTTGAAAGTAGAAGCAGTCCCAAAAAAATCAAGAGATTCTTAGGGTCAGAGACCAAGGACACAAGAAAGAGGATGAATTCTCCATTCTTCCCAACACGATGACCTTTCTCCTTGAGTCACGAGTTAAACTTTTCATAGTAACTTCCTTTAAATCCCATCAAAGTAAATACACAGCGAAAGAGTAAAAAAGTACTCCCATCAAAATAAATGCACAGTGAAAGTCCTTAAAGGAGCTTTATCAATCAGTACAGGCAGCACTGTGAGCAACAGACAAGACATGGGAGCAGGCTAAAGGCGCACTGGCAGAGGAGTGGATAAAGACGTGGTGGACACATAGAACGGAATACTACTCAGCCATAACAAGGAATGAAACAACACCATTTGCAGCAACGTGGACAGACCTAGAGATTATTATCCTAAAGGAAGTGACCCAAAGACAAATACTATGTAACCGCTTATATGCTGGATCTGCAAAAAAGAACATACAAAGGAGCTTATTTACAAAACAGACCCACAGACACAGAAAACAAACCTATGGTTACCAAAGGGGAAAGGAGGGAAGAGAGAAACTAGGAGTTTGGGATGAATATATACACACTACTATACATAAGATAGATAACCAACAAGGGCCTGCTGTATAATACAGGAAACTACATTCACTGTTTTGAAACAACTTTTAAGGGGAAAGAATCTGAAAAGTAATATAACTTTACCACTATGCTGTACACCCCACACTAACACAATTTAACACACACACACAAAAAAGTACAGTCGTTAGGGTGGTTTGTAGATACATCAGATAGGTGATTCTTTCTCAGGGACTGGTTTTATAGATTTATTAGCCTACTAAGCCTTATGTAATAAAATGATATAAAACTGGTTACACACTTTGAAAAAAGTGTCAAATCTCTGGCTTTGGTAGTTTGTGGAAATTAAGTAAGATGCAACCATTAAGGGAGGCTAGGTAAAGAGAAGGCCACTCCAATACTCTTGCCTGGAAAATCCCATGGACGGAGGAGCCTGGTGGGCTGCGGTCCGTGGGGTCGCTAAGAGTCGGACACAACTGAGTGACTTCACTTTCACTTTTCACTTTCATCCATTGGAGTAGGACATGGCAACCCAGTCCAGTGTTCTTGCCTAGAGAATCCCAGGGACAGGGGAGCCTGGTGGGCTACTGTCTGTGGGGTCGCACAGAATCAGACATGACTGAAGTGACTTAAAAAAAAGGTGAAGAGTATGCTTACTGTGTTCAATTTCATGTGGATCTATAATTATTTCAAAATAAAAAGTTAAAGCTATCACTCACTGGGAGTTTCTGATTAAGGGAAATTTTTGTTTAAAAGTGACGATGCTGCCAAATGAAGCTTTTTTGAATCCTCTTTTTCAAGAAATTATGCAATAAGAAAATACGCACTCACTGGGCATTATCTAGTACAATGTCATCAGGAAACAGACAGCAAACACAAAACAAGGGTCCAAAGTGAGATTCACTAGAGAAGTCGGGTTGATTAACTAGGGACAGGGCTTCTGTCTTTAATACAGTCGTGAACAAAACTGAAATACTATTTATAGTACCTGATGCCAGCCAAGATGAAGTAAGATACAGTGGCTGGTCTTCCTTCCAGTGATGAAGATTTAAAAACTCTGAACCAAAGTAAGAAGCAACTACCTGAGGATTCCAAAGAGCAAGCAAAAGCAGGTAAGTTGGGGATGGGAATCAAAAACAGAAGAAACACAAGGACTTCCTTGGTGCTTCAGTGGTTAAGAATCCACCTGCCAATGCAGGGAACATGGGGTCAATACCTGCTCTGGGCCGATCCCACGTGCAGAGAGGCAACGAGTAAGCCCCCACTTGTGGAAACTAGCAATGAAGACCCAGCGCAGCCAAAAATAAATGAACAAGCAAATAAAACTGAAGAAGCCACTCTAACAAGAGTGGGTTTCCCATTTCGGTTTTTATTATTCTCATTTCTCTTCCAGCCTTGCATGCAGGGTGAGCCCACAGTCCGTGCACACATACTGGGTCGCTTCAGTCGTGTCCACCTCTTGGCAGCCCCGTGGACTGTAGCCCGCCATGACCCCATGGACTGTAGCCCGCCAGGCTCCTCTGCCATGGAACTCTCCAGACAAGAATCCTGGAGTGGGTGGCCATACCCTCCTCCAGGAGATCTTCCTGACTCAGGGATCGAACCTTCATCTCTCTGTCTCCTGCACTGGCAGGAAGGCTGTTTACCACTGGCGCCACCTGGGAAGCCTGAGCACACATCTAGCTGTGACAAAAGCGGCAAAAACTCCCAAGACATGCCCTGTCCTTCTGGCCAAAGAAATCGAGACTAGCGACCCCTGTAAGCCAAAGAGTGAGGGTGATCTCAGAGAAGACAGAGCTGGAGGAAACAGATCAGCGAACGTCGTGTATAAATCTACCCAAGTCCCAGGCACACTCCTCAGGTGCATGTGCCTGGGACTGACCCAGAGAAAGACAGAAAAGGCTTGGCAAACTGAGCTATGACATAAAACACAGCTCACCTCTCAGTCTAACTCCCAGGTGGGGCATGTGTGGACAAAGCCACAGCATTGGAGCAAAGGCTTTGAAAACTGAACTGACGTCAGACCTACCACGCACAGGAGGTCAAAAAGAACTTGCCATCTGAACCTAGCCAGGCTGATTGCTTACTAAAATAGGAAGGAAAAAAAAGAAAATGCAACATTTTCAGATGATTTTAACAGGACCTAGATTCTCCCAATGTAATACTCCAAAGTGTCCACAATGCATTCCAAAGAACCAGGAAAATCTAATCAGTTCTCAGGGGAAAAGACAATCAGTAGATGCCAAAGTGGCCCAGATGTTGCAATTATCAAGCTTTTAAAACAACTAGTATAACTGTGTTCTCTGAGTAACAGTAAACACTCCTGAAATAAATGAAAATTTTAACTCCCTGGAACATCTATGCAAGATCACCATGAACATCAACTGTTATGCATGAGTGGAGAAGGAGAATACACATTAAAAAGAAAGGTAAAATATTTTTAAATTTGATCCAAAATACAAAACAAGCTGCATTTTTTAATCATCAGGTGTGAAATTTTCTTGGTATTGCATGCGAAAACATTCGAGTTAACAGAAACTCACCCATGGTCAAGGTCTCTGGGCAGAGAGAACAAAGAAAAACACTCCTATAACTACAGATTGTTCAGAGGGAAAAAAAAGGAGAAAGAAGATACAAGGGAAATAAGAATTAACCTCATCACTTTGCAGACTAAGGAGGTTATGATAATATTTTTATGGTTTAGGATGTCTAATTCTCCAGATGAGACCAGAAGTTCAAGCAGTACTCCAGACAGCAAAATGCCCCACCCTCTAGCAGAACAACAGGAAAGTTCCACATGATTAAAGCCCAGCCTTGTGGGTCAGCTTGCCGGGGCTTGCCCTGTTCAGAAGTGGATAATCAAAAAGATAATTATATTATTAGGGTCAATCACCTCTGGAGCAAAACTCTTACTCTCAGGAAGTAAAAACTTATATTTGAGATACATATCCAAGATACTGGCTTTGAGGACATTAAAATTCTAAAGATGTTAATATTTTACCTTCTTTCTCTCTCTCCCATAAACACACACACACACACACACACACACACACACACACACACACACCCCAAGAGGGAGGGATGGAGAAAGAGACACACACACAGAGAATATATAGACCTGTGTAAAAATTTTTAAAGTTAGCATCCTAGATAGAGATTATGGGGTAATTTAATTTTCAAAAGTATACTTTGCTTTTCATATGTTCCAAAGCTACTACACTAAAGCTGTAATTCACTGTTTGGGCCATGCTGCACGTGAGATCTTAGTTCTCTGATGAGGGATAGAACCAGCACACCCTGGAGCAGAAGCAAGAGCCTGAATCGACTGCCAGGCAGGTGCCTTACCTGGAATTCAGTTACGGGACAGAAAAGAATAAATGCTTTAAGTCCCCAGGTTTCTTGGATAAGTCTCGGAGAGTGAGGATGGGGACACCAGGCTGACAGCAACAGCAAAAAAGCACCAAACCCAAACTTAAAGCAGTGACTTGGGAAAATCACCTAAGATAAAGAAGAAAATGCTACCGAGCTTGGATTCAACCATGCTTCCTCGACATTCCAACGGCACTCAGCTTGATCTCCTCCCATTCCATCTGCGGCATGGTTATTTGGCACACTTAACTGTCTCTGCATGAAGCCCTTCTTATTTTATTGCAATCTCCCCATGGCAGGGACCGCGCCTCACTCATTATTATATTGGCCATCTAAGTGAACTGAAGTTTTAGTACTGCTATTTTCAATGGGATGCCCATCTCTCAGATTGTCTATAACAAGAATATTTCAAAAATATAAAACATCAGAGCCTGTAAGTGGGCACAAGATGACCCAACTTATGTTCAAGTCAAAATTAACTATTAAAACAAGGTTTCTCTTGTTGGTAAGGGTGCTGTAGAATATGAACATAAGGCATCTAATGATGTATACAAAGTATACTTGTTAATAATAAAATTTCCCACTCCCTTCTGAGGCATTTAAGAACTTATTAAAATAAACGTAATGATTACCCTTCTATGATTTGAAAACAGACCTCCAAATTTGCAGGAGAGAGGATGAAATGTATTTATTTCAAAGTTAAATTTGAAGCAAAAATCACAAGACAACAGATTGCAAATGTAAAATTAGATTCTAGTGGGAGGGCTTGGTTTCAAGCCTGCTTCTTCCCTACTGGAGGCTGAGCCTGAAGATAGGGTAAGGGGGCTGGGGGGAGGGGTGGGGAGGAAAGCTAAGATTAAACTGAGACAAAGTTCTGAAAGTTTTAGCTAAATCTTTACAAACCCATGAAAAGCGTTTTGCCAAGTCACACACAAATTCCCCTAACACAGGAGACTAAATAGGAAAGTTTTGCAACAAATACAAGATGATCTTTGATTTAGAAAGATTATTATTTTGACTGCATTTATTTTGCTTTTTAAGAGATTATCCAAACCAGAAACAAAACATATCATTGTCCTGAAGATTTTTGAAGCCGGGTTTACCTTTTTCAAACATAATCCCATCTAAAGATGGCAAAGCTTGGGAATAAATTTCAAAGATCCCTGAGAGCAATTCACAGAGGGAAAAAAGATAGGTACCTGCTTTTCCTTTTTTTTTTTTTTTTTCTTTTTAGTTTTAATGTTAATACTTTTGAATTGCTAGATGGGCGTAACCTTAATCCAAAAAAGTGAGTCCAAATTCTTTTTCCCACAAGCTGCACACACCATGGCAATGCCGTGGCACCCGTCTCACCACCTCTGAAGCATTACGTTTAATTCATGGAGGCATACACAGGCTCAAGCACACATTCACAAACTTACCTTACAAGGCAACAAAGGTTCCCAGCCCAACTTGCCCCAAGAGCACTGTGGCATTTAGATATGGAGCCTGGTGATGATGTCAGGATGAACAGTGACGGTGGCTGGGAAGTGTCTCAGCACCTGCCCCTGGAGCTGGCCATCACAGTCTCATCTGCGTCTACACAGCTGTGCCAAAAACCTGGAGAGGGCAGAAAAAGGAAAGCCACTATTCAGCCAGAACACAGGAAACAGGAATTTTCCATGAAACCTATTTACATAAATTCTATAACATCCATTTCATGTGAAATAGCACAGTCCCAGATCAAACAACGCAACACTCAGCTACAGGTCTAAAATGACAGGGATAAATGCATAAATATAAGCATGTTTACCTTTACAGTAATAAATCACTCTACAAACTCAGTAATGTTTTATCATTTTATTCTGTCTCTACAGATGAAAGTATCAGGTAACAGAAATCAATTCCAGTAGAATGATTTCACGGTTCCCTCTTCTTTGTAAAGTGTTATTGGAGTACAGGTGCTTTACAACGTTGTGTTAGTTTCTGCTGCAGAGCCACGATCAAACACATACACAAACAATAAATGCTGGAGAAGGCGTGGAGAAAATGGGTGCTGGTGGGTGGAAATGCAGACTGGGGCAGCCACTGTGGAGAACAGCATGGAGCGCCTTTAAAAAACTGAAACTAGAACTACCATACCCAGCAATCCCACTCCTGGCAGAGACTTGGAGAAAACCGTAATTCCAAAAGGTACCTGCACCCCTACACTCGTGATCCCCTTTGAGTCTTTCAAACGTCTCAACAAACAGAAATGAGTGACAGGAAATCAGGGAGTCTCAGTTGCTCTCAAAGCAGAGCTATAGCTATCACAGAAGTTGAAGAAGATGCTAAAAGACGGTAAAACAAAAGGCTAGATTCAATATGATAGACCTTCTCATCATATACATGGGGTATTGCTGAGAATTCGTGCTCACGAATTCTCTTGTTTTCAAAATAAGCTCCATGAACAGGCATTGTGAGTGGTCTTCGTTTTCTAAAACCTGGCTTCTGGTGAGATCGGAGATGCTAAGACAGGAGAGGGGCTTCTAATGGCTCAGTGGTAAAGAATCCGCCTGCCAGCGCAAGAGAGGCAGGTTCAATCCTTGGGTCGGGAAGATCTCCTGGAGAAGCAAATGGCAACCCATTCCACTATTCTTGCCTAGAAAATTCCATGAACAGAGGAGCCTGGTGAGCTATAGTCCATGGTGTCGCGAAAGAGTCGGACACAACTTAGTGACTAAACTACAAGACAGCAGAAAGCCCCGAGGGCTTCCTGGAGGTGGCTGCCTCTCATTCCTCTCCTACATTCCTGGGGGGCTTCCCACGACTAGCACCTATAACTGGTAGCCCCATTAAGGCGGAACTCAAGATGACAAACAGCTTGTAGAGAAACACAGAGAAAATTGCCTACTGTTGTGGAAGGTGATCACGTCAAGACAGTAAATAAATAAATATCCATATCCATAGAAGATAGCATAGTAAGTGAAGTTACCATTCACCCCATCTTGGAAAATATGCTACTTTGCCGTGAACCTGGTGACTCACGCTTGCCAGGAGAAGAACACCAGTTCTCAGCAATATGCCATTACTACCCTCCAGTACATGTCCTCACCATAATTCCCACACTGCTGCTTTTCCCAGGCATCCTCCTTAAGCTGCTCTCTGCAAAGTTTAAACTTTTCAAAGCGGTTCCTGAATTGCTTAGGAACTGGCAGAAATTAATAAGCAACAGCCCATTTATATTGAAATGGACTCATTACGGTGCCAGCTGCCAATAATTTGCAAGGGCTGGATTCTTGCTGGCAAACCAGGCCTGCAGGCGGCTGTCCTCCACCTGCACGTGGAGGCTGATAATGCACTTTTTATACTTGAAAAAAAAAGTACATATTCTGCTACCAGAACTGAAATGTTTCTCTATTATAGTCTTCTATTCCCTGAGCAGAAAAACGCTATGGGGAAGAAAGTGAAAGTTATCAGGCATTGTTTAACAAATATGTAGGAAGACAACACCCAGTCTATTTGGGATCTGGGATCATTTTTTCTCCCCCTGATTCTGATGGGAAAAGTATTTTGACCTGTGACCTGCAGAACTGACCCCATGATGTAAACAGAAGAGAACATATTTGCTCTTTGTGATCAGCAAATATGCTAAGGTTGCAACGAGTCACCAAGGATTCAATCTGTATCAAGTATTCACAGTGGATTGATTAACTCCACCACGGCCTTATAAATACACCACAACAACCCGAGAACCATCAGGATTCCAGATTTTCTTTAAGAGCCACAAAGAATCCACCTTCAACAGGAGGCAAACAGGCTTCCCGGGTGGCTCAGTGGTAACGAATCTGTCTGCCAATGCAAGAGACACAGGTTTGAGCCCAGGTCTGGGAAGATTCCACATGCCACAGAGCAACTGAGCCAGTGCGTCACAACTACCGAGCCCACGAGCTGCAACTACTTAAGCGTGCACGCCCAAGAACCCATGCTCCACAATAAGAGAAGCCACCGCAAGGAGAAACCCGCACACTGGAAGAAGGAAGGAGCCCCTGCTCACTGCAACCAGAGAAAAACCCGCAGAGCACCAAAGACCCAATACAGCCAAAACAAATAAACAAGCAAGCGGCAGGCAAACAGCTAACTCAGCGATGGGAGTTTGAGCCTGGAGTCCCACTGCATGCATCAATCAGGTCAAAACTCAGCTTTGTCACTTACTTGCAAGGTGATTTGCGGCAAACACTAATTATCAGTTTACCCCTCTACAAATAGGGACAAGAACTCCTAAACCATTCTATTGAAATAAGCGTTAAATGACACCATCTATGTGACATGATTATCTCAGTGCCGACTCCTTGGTCAGTTCTCAATAAAAATACTAGATTATTTTCATTGTTATGCAACATCTGTAAACCATAAGGAAGATGCTACAAGAAGGGCCACTATTAAGGGGATTCCCTTAAAACACGGTACCTAACTCACTGAACTGGGTCTACAGTCTAAGTTGGATGAAACCGATCGCCTCAAATGTGTCATGAGACCAGAGGGGAATTCATTAACCCAGCTGGAAGACATGATTGACTCAATTTGCCACCGTGCACGCATACACGCAAACCACGCTGACAAAATCTGGCAGGGCCAGTTGGACAGCTTGCGTTGCATTAAGATGACCCCCCAGTGAAGTGAACGAGAAATGTGCCAAGTTTTACAGGCTCACTCTGATTCATCCCAACTTATAAAGTCAATTTCTGCATCAGGTGTCAAATAACCAGCTTTCACAGGGAAGTGTCTGTGCTGGAGAAGGGCAGGGAATTACCGAGCTAATCCCAGGCTTCAAATACCTCAAAAAATAGACAGGGCTCAGAAGTTTCATCACTCCAACCCGAGATGGAATATGACAATGTCAGAAATACTGTGTTCACGGCAGTTAATCCATGGCTTTCCCTAAAATGTCTGCCACACCAGAACTTTCTTTTTCACCTCAGAAAACACTCATGCGAGGCATCCTGTCACTTTTAAGTCCTTGCAAGTTCCAGGGATCAAAGTGTACAGAGAAAAGGATATTGTACTTGCCATCAAAATACCCTCATCTACACCCCAAGCTCTATTACTTACTAACTTACGTGATCTTGGGCAAGCAAACTACCCATTCCAAAACTTAATAGAAAAAAAGAAGGATGCATAATATTATCTGCTTTACTTAACATCTACCTGAAAAGGTTTTAAAACAGAAACCTGAGATTCAACAGGAAACACTATAAAAGACCACAGAAGTACGTTCATCCTTACTTCGTTCATCATGAGTAAGTGCCCCCGAAGTGTTTCATAATTACTAAGCGAATGACAATCAGGATATTTCCCTTCACCCGGAAACTTAAAGTGGGAAGGGAGTAGTAGTTGTGGGTCAAAACCCTAAATCAATCAGAAATCCCGAATATTTTTTATATGCAATAAGCACCAAAAGAATGTAGATTTTAATATTCACATTTAGTCCAAAAATCAGCCTGGGGTGAATAGATGGAGAGATTAATCTAGGACACTGAAAAGTTTTTACTGGTTCAGAAATTAAAGAAAATTCATCAGTCATTTTGTTTTGCTGATGTTTTCTCACTATTATTATGTTAGAGAAAGGACTTAGCAGTGACTTCCAAAGATGCATGTTCTAAAGTCGAATAGGAGAAATTTATCACTGGAAAAATAAAAAGGACCCACCCAAAGATTAAGACAAAGTGCAAGGGAACAGAATAAGGGTAATGAATGTACCTGGGTGATCAATTTACCCAGTTGGCTGGACTAGACTGTAAAGTTTTGGTAACAGCCAATCAGATGGGGAAAAGAGTAGTTGTAAGACTCACAAGGTCCTAATCAAGTGTCAGAAAAAGGACAAACATTCTAGGTGCTAAGATCAGACAGGAACTTCCACCAGCGGTCCTTTGAGACCACTGTGATACAATGAGCCAAGGGTTTCGGTGTCTGGTTTGGGCTGTGCTGGGTCTTCACTGCAGCGTGTGGGCTTTCTCCAGTTGCAGTGCATGGGGGCTTCTCCCGAGTTGCAGTGCACAGGCTTCTGTTGCTCTAGAGAGCAGGCTCAGAGTTCTGGCCAGCAGGCTGAGGTGCTCCCACACCATGTGGGATCTTAATTCCCTGACCAGGGATTGAACCCTCGTCCCCTGCGTTGGAAGGCAGATTCTTAATCACTGGACCACCAGGGAAGTCCCGAAGTCAGATTCTTAGAACCACATCCTTTCAAAGACAAACTTCATATGACTGCTTCTTGTCTTGATAACTGATTAAAGGGAAAAAAAATCACAGTTCAGGGACAGAAAGGCTGAAGAGGTATGATCCTGCTGAGTTGCAGCGGCCGCTTACCAGGAAAATCTCTTGGGACGCACGCTTGCTCTCCAGAGTACTGGGCTGAGGAGGGGTAACTTGAGTGAGATGGGGCCCCGTGCCCAAATGTGGCTGGTTCCTACTGCCACCTGGCCACCCCTCATCTGGCATTAAAGGACAGTTCCATCAGGGGTGAGCTTGTCTGGCTTGTGTGAAAACTGAGACTGTGACAAGCACTCCTGAACAGAGAAGAGGAACCCACCTTCCCTATCAGGTACACCATGTGACTACTGGGGGTCCTGGAGCAGGACCAAGATTCTCCATGAAAAACCAATCCCTCCGCACAGACGGGGGCTTCCCAGGTGACACAGTGGTAAAGAATCCACCTGCCAACGCAGGAGACCTGGGTTCGATCCCTGGGTCGGGAAGATACCCTGTAGCAGGAAATGGCCACCCCCTCAGCATTCTTGCCTAGAGAATTCCATGGACAGAGGAGCCTGGCGGGCTAGAGTCCATGGGGTCACCAAGAGTCAGACACGGCTGAGCACACGTCTCCCCGCTCATCTCAACAGAGATGAATGAACTGTGACAGGGTTTCCAGATTCCTCTTCCCTAAAGCTTGGATGAAATGGTTTTAGCCCAACCATGTTTTCCAAAGCGAGTAAAAAATAGAATCCAAATCGGCCAAACAAAATTCCTGAAAGTTCCCCTATCCAAAGACTGCCCTGATTTTGAGCAACTTCTCAGCATATCCAAATGCATCCCAAGGTAACTGGGAAAAACATGTTCATAGAATTGATATTCTTAAGCCAGCTAAGTCAGTTGGGAAATTTCCCCTGAAATGATAACTTTAATTTTAGAACAGTGAATCTTTGGCAATACTTAACCAACAGGCTCAGCTAGAACAGACATGACTGTGGTTTCCTGGGAGTCAAGGCAGTGCACTGCAAAGTGAAGTAATATATTCTTCCCTGGCTCAGGGAGATCTACCATTTATGGAATGCTTACTATCTGGCTGGCACCATGTAAGTGACTTTAGACCAAAATACTACTCTCTAAGTTTCCCTTGGTTCTTGGTATTTATCATCTTGTGACTATACTTGGACACGGACAAGTGCCAATGCGTACAACTCAATTCCAGCATTGCATCACCCACTACGAAGTGTTTGGAAACCACCGGTCCCAAAGGGCAGAGTTACACAGCTGGTCATCAGATCTTTCCAAACGCCCCCACACAGCCTGGCTCTCAAAGGGGCTCCAATGAAGTCCCGGCTTACTGAAATGGATCAGCTTTTTCAGGACAGACCCCAAGAATCATGTAATCTTTCAAGATTCTAAGCAGCATCATTCTTACTCTGAAGCCATGAAGCTACTGAACCCTTGAGAATTCCACCCAACATTCCAAGAGGAGTGACCACAGGACTTGAGAGAGCTCAACTCCGGGCTCCCGGCTCAATTTCAAGTCTGAGTCACATCAAAAAAGCACGCCCATGTCATTGTAAGAGAGCACGGAAAAAACTGATCTCAAAAGAAAATGGGAATGGGGCTGCCTGACTGCAGCTAACTTCTACTGCTGAAATCCTTCTTTCACGACTTCACCATGTCATGGCTTGAGAGCTCTAGTAGGAGAAGAAGGTCATCCCAGAGAAGACAGTGAGAGAGGATGGTACTCTGTTGAAACTGCTTCTGTAACTCCTGAGAAATGTATCAGACTGTTTCACCTTTAAACTGCACTCCCCAACAATCTTTTTGAACATACATCAATGCCTGAGTTTGGAAGAGATTGCAACATACACTCGCATCACCCAACAACATCTTTTCCAAGCCACTCAGCAGACATGACCCCCATATGCCCATCAGCCTCTCCAGGCACATCTCCTGAGACCTCCACACAGAGTGGGGGAGGGCAGCTACTCTTTCACCATCCAAGATGGAACCTCAAGGGGAGAGAATCTGGTTTTCAAGGCAAAAGTTGAACCTTGAACACAGACAGGAGTGTCTCCATCTTAAAGGACACAGCTTTGGCCTTGAGTGAGCCCTGCAGAGGTAGGGCACCACAAGAGAAAGGATGGTCACACCCAGCAGCGGCTGCCTGCCTCCAAAGACTCTTCCCCAGGCTCATCCAAGAGGACCCAAACATAGGAAAATTGCCATTTCCGTGATGCTCTCCAGCCCCTAACAACCTGACTTCTCCCTTCACCTGTTCTCCAGCAGCCAAGAAGGAAGTCTTTCAGACCAAAAGACAGTCAGGACGTCAAGCAGTCCTTTTTTTTTCCTCCATCATGAAGCAGAGCGGGACCTGATCATCCCGGCGATTTCAACCCTTCGCCACCGCACAAGCCACAACTGTGCGCCCAGGAGCTGTTTTTCCCACTAAGAATGGGAGGATCACTCTGTGGATCAGATAAGAGCTCCCTGGACTGAGGCCACTCACGCAGGTGGCTGGTGTGGCAACTCTGCCTGCCAGCAAGGAGGGCTGGGAGCGTCTTTGTCAGAGGACAGGGGAGAGGCCACCAGGCTAGGGTGCGTCCGACTCGTGCTGCTGATCCCTGGCACTACGAGGCTAAAGGGCCCCCCAGAAGGCATCACGCCCCCTCCCCCCCGGGATGCCTGCTCCATCCTCCTTGGGTTCTGTTCCTGCCACTGTGGGATCTGTGTTGGCGGTAGGTGTATGCGAGGTGGCAAAATTCTCCAGGAGAAATGGTCACAGAGAGAACTGGCAGACTGGCTACTAAGGAGGGAGAGGAAGGAAGAACAGCTAGAAACGGTAAGTTGGTGCATACATGTGCCCCTTTGATAGCAAGTGGATGTAATAACTAAAAGTCAAGGAGCAAGTATGACAGCTGGAAAACAGAGCCGCCGGACATAAAAATGGAAGCTGTAACAGGGTCCCCTGCAACACTGTTGCTAGGGGAACACCAGGAACTTCAATTTCGGTATGTGTTTAGGCGGGAAGATAGGATTTGCAGGGGGCAGGGCGGGGTGTGGATAACTGCTTTACAGTGTGGTGTTACTTTTTGCTGTATGACAAAGTGAATCAGCTCTGTGTTTACACACCCTCCCTCAAGGGCCTCCCTCTCCCACCCCCACCCCTCCCTTCCTACCCATCTAGGTCAGCACAGAACAACACCCAGCTAAGCTCCCCTTGCTTTACAGCAGGTTCCCATCAGCTCTCTGTTTCACACACAGTTCAGTACAGCCGCTCAGTCCTGTCCGACTCACATGGTAGTGTATATATGTCAATACTAATCTCCCCATTCATCCCACCCTCCCCTCACCGACTGCAGCCAC
>SJYA01000067.1:567508-579455 GCA_006410615.1 Neotragus moschatus | reverse complement strand
TGCATCCACGTGGTACAGATGAACCTATTTGCTGGGCAGGAAGAGAAATGCAGACGTAAAGAACACGCATGGGAAGACAGGATTTTAATCAAGTTGCAACCTTCTGCTGAAAGAATCGTCCGCTTGAAAGTCAAATAAAATAATTTTTACAAAAATGTTAAAGAAATTCCTCCCAAAGATTTTCAAAACTGGGATGATTCTCTACGTTTTCAAAGGAAAGAGACTAAGTCTCAGTCACAAGACAGAAGGACTGCACACGGTTCCCAAGTCAATCCCCGAGTACGTCACTCAAAACACTCCTTTACGCTCTCCTCATTTTATAATGAAAAACATCTTTTAAAGGGATCTCAGTTTTATATTTCCAAATCAATTCAAATTGTCTTCCAGTTAGGCATTCAAGACTACAGCTCTAACAGGAAAAACATGAGTCCTTATGTCGCGGACTCTAACAAACACGTTTATCATGTTGAATGTCTCTGAAGTTGACTATACCTTACAATTGCAAAGGTGTGATGAAAATTAGCACCATTTTCTTTCTTGGTTGGTGGCACGTAAGAGGGGTTTGTCTTAGAATGGTTAGCAAGTCATGAAAGAGGGGGTTTAAAAACAGATTTTTAAATAGATAGTCATAACTGCTTGGTGAATTATCGGGGTACAGCAGACTGCCTACATAAGAACCTACTGATTGTTAACAATTCAGTTAAACTCAACTATTATTTACTGAGCATCCACTTTACGTTTGGGATAAGGAAACCAGACAGTTCTTTATATCCTCACAACCTAAAAAAATGGTGGACACTTTTCCACTCTGAGATAGGGTTGTAAGGGTAATCAGACTTTATTGAGAGTGAATGACAGGGGAGGGGATGAATCGGAAATGTGGGATTAACAGATACACTCTACTGTATACAAAATAAAGGAGAACCAAATGCATAGCACAGGTAACTCCATTCAGTGTCTTAGAATAACCTATGATGGAAAACAGTCTGAAAAAAAGAGTGTGTGTGTGTGTAGCTGAGACAATGTGCTGTGCGCCTGAAACACTGTAAATCAACCACGTGGTCTGCTCAGCCGGGCCCCACACTTTGCGACCCCATGCACTATAGCCCAGCAGGCTCCTCTGTCCATAGGATTTTCCCAGCAAGAATACTGGAATGGGTTGCCATTTCCTCCTCCATATAAATCAACTTTATGTCAATTTCAAAAATAAATAATTTCTTAAAATAGCGAATGATGGAAAGAAACAGACGAATTCTGCAAGAGGAGCTATGGGTCCAATCTGGTTCTGAAAGGTTCGTTGGATTTGGCTTGGCTTGTGAGGATGGGAGGAAATGAACTGGGATAGGAGAGAACTTGCAAAAAAAAAGGGCAGAACGTTCCAGGAAAAGAGCAAAGACTCAGGCATGAAAGCATTAATCCAACGTTGTACAGAAGTACATGGAAAGGAGCTGGAAGTGATGGGGCTTTTAGAAAGAGAGGTTGGGGTTATAGATGCAACACAGAGAAATTAGATGTTATTACGTGTAATGAAGTCTGTGATAGGATTTGATTAGGGGAGTTACGTGATCAAATATGTTCTTCCCCAATCCCTCCCTACCCTCTGGGGTAACATGAAAGAGAAGGTGGAGGCTTGTTGCAACCAAAGCATCAGGCAGTGCCTGGAGAAAACAAGGAATTGTTCAGTCCCTAAATCATGTCTGACTCTTTGTGACCCCATGGACTGCAGCACGCCAGGCTTCCCTGTCCTTCACCATCTCCCGGAATTTGTTCAGATTCATGTCCATTGAATCACTGATGCTATGTAACCATCTCATCCTCTGTCCTCCCCTTCCCCTTCTGCCTTCAATCTTATCCAGCCTCAGGGTCTTTTCTAATGAGTCCGTTCTTCGCATCAGGTGGCCAAAACATTGGAGCTTCAGCATCAGTCCTTCCAGTGAATACTCAGGGTTTATTTCCTTTAGGATGGACAGGTGAGCCTTGGGATAAGAAATAAGGCTGTTCCGTATCCCATTGTTCAGTCACTCTATTTTACGAATGGAGTCACTAGGACTTGGTGACCGCACATACACCTGGGAGAACTAGGCGGGAAGGAGAAAAAGAAGGAAGAGACACTCCTGGCAGTTCTGGTCTAGTAACTGACAAAAGAGAAGATGACAATAACACCTTCTACCGTGAGAACAAACAGAGCATCCAATTCAAAACTGCACACTTGAGAGGCCGGAAGTCCCTGCCAGCGATCCTACTGGAAACTCAGTGTCCATTCCACACAAGGCCTCAAGCCCAAAGGAACCGAGTTTGGAACACACCAACGCAGCCATAAAAGAAAGTCAGAAAAACATCCTCCCAAAATGCTTAGATCAGGAAGGATACCAAAACAGAGACACACACATTGGCCAATACTACAATCAAAGACCTTAAAATCAACAACAACAACAACAACAAAAACCCACTTATTTCATAAGCTATGAGAGGCAACAGGTTAAAAACACTATCACACTACACATTTATTGACCAAGCCAGGATCTGTAATAATAAATGGATTCATAGACAATTTCGCACAAAAGTAAAAGCTTGATGCTTCAGGTTTGGAACCACAAAATTAAAATGTAAACCAGGTTGGAGTGCAGCCCCCAAAACTCCCTAGGGCTGCAGGAACAACCATTATGCTCCTTACTCACACCTTGGGATTGGGGTTATAGTTTAAATAAGATCCCTGACTGCAAGGCTGATGTTCCAAAACTGTATAAACCACAGTGGAATGTGCCTGGACTGTAGAAATAAGCGTGGCTGAGCACCACTTCCAAGAAAGGTAGCCTTTAAGGACAATTTCTTCACCTTTCTGTGAGTGAGTGAAATGAGAAGCTGGCAGCTATGAATATCAGGTAGATTTCAGGTGAGGCTCCAAGTTACTTACGCTCTGCTAGCGACCATGATAAAGATGGCGCAAGTAGGGCACAAGGCAAAGGGGATAGAGGGGTGGCAGGAAAGACAGACAGACACTAATTTGTTGTTCAGTCACTAAGTCATGTCTGTTTTTTTGAGACCCCATGGACTGCAGCACACCAGGCTTCCCTGTCCTTCACTGTTTCCCAGAGTTTGCTCAAACTCATATACCTTGAATTGTGATGCCATCCAACCATCCCATCCACTGTCACCCCTTCTCCTCCTGCCTTCAACCTTTCCCAGCATCAAATTCTTTCCCAATGAGTCAGCTCTTTGCATCAGGTGACCAAAGTACTGTAGCTTCAGCTTGAGCATCAGTCCTTCCAATGAACTATGGGGCCACTAACTTTAGAACTCAATCTGACTTTACTAAGAGGATCATTCAGAAGTTTTTATGGTCCCTATACTTAAAAAGAATTGCATGAGTCTTTAAGTTGCTTAAGTCAAAATCCATAAATATGATAATGGGAACCATCAAGAGATTTTCTCTGCTGGGCATTCTTTTTACACTAAATAGGTGATTCAATTAAGGCAACAAGTACCACTGAGACAAACTCCAGAAATTCAAGATGGAAAACAAATGCTTACTTTTATTTTTTTTTTAAGATTTATTTATTAGTTTATTTTTTGGCTATGGTGGCTCTTCATAGCTGCATGCAGGCTTTCTTTAGTCTTGACAAGCGAGGGCTACTCTCCAGTTGCAGTATGCGGGCTTCTCATTGTAGTGGTTTCTACCCCACTCCAGTACTCTTGCCTGGAAAATCCCATGGACGGAGGAGCCTGGTAGGCTACAGTCTATGGGGTCCCTAAGAGTCAGACACGACTGAGCGACTTCACTTTCACTTTTCACTTTCATGCATTGGAGAAGGAAATGGCAAGCCACTCCAGTGTTCTTGCCTGGAGAGTCCCAGGGACGGGGGAGCCTGGTGGGCTGCCGTCTATGGGGTCGCACAGAGTCGGACGCGACTGAAGCGACTTAGCAGCAGCAGCAGCAGCAGCTCTAGGGCTTGAGGGCTTCAGTAGTTGTGGCTCGTGGGTTCTACAGCATTGGCTCAGCAGTTGTGGTACAAAGGCTTCGTTGCCCTGTAGCAAATGGGACCTTCCCAGACTAGGGACGGAACCTACGCCCCTTGCATTGCAAGGCGGATTCTTAGCCACTGGACAAGCAGGGAAGCCCCCTAATTCTGACTTTAAAGGCTGACTCAAGATCTTTTTGGCTGAATAATGGCTAATATTCATCCCAGCCAAATAACAACTTGGAAGAGAAATAAAAAGCAGCCAAAGTCATTGCACACTGGATTTCTGAAAGCAGAAGAAAAAGAATTAAACAAAGCACATACGCCCCTCCCTGAAGTCATAAGAGGATAATCAACCTCTTTCAACATAAAGATGGTTCCTGGGAGGTCATGAGAACATTTCTAAAACAATGATACATCAAAGTCCCCAGAAAAAACCGATACACACAATCACAAAGTAAATCTGTTCCCTGTACGACAGCAGCGAGCTTAAAAAGCTTGACATTCACTGCCAAGTAATATCTAGGAGACCACACACAAGGCAAGTGAAACACACACCAGGCCATGCCTTCTAAGAATTAATGAGGACAATCCTATCCAGGGCACTAACGTGCAAAAGGTTCGATGCAAATCTTCATTCAATGAAACCATTCCAACCATGCCCACCCAAAACAGAGAGTGTGTGTCGTCACTTACTTAATCAACGTATAAATTACATGTATGTGCTCTTATGCAAATACATTATGCACATTTTAAATTTCTGTATATGTTTATAATTCTCCTCATTTATTTGAACTGAAGTACACAGAAATTTAAATGCATAACAGAAATTCTGAAATTCCCTTCCTACGCCCTCATGAAATCATCTTGCACATATACCCAGTATTAAAGACCACTGTTCTGGGACAGGGAAAGCCGATCTGGAAACTAAGAAAAAATAAGGAAAGACAGTGGAAAACGCACAGGAATGCCTCCTTAACTTTACCGACAGCTCAGGCTTACGGTGAAGCAGTAGTATAGCAATGTCAAAATCTCCCAGAATCTTCCAGAAGGGAATGCAACCATTCAGAAGACCAAGTCGGTAGACACATATGGAAAACTGATGCCTGCTCTGAACTTGTCTGCTGACAGCACCAGGTCTAGACGATCCATTAAATTGTCTTTTTACAATCAAGACAGTTAGCAATATCCCTTCACCAGTCATCAATGAAACAATGTCATGTGCAGAAAAAGAGACTGATATAAAAAGGAAGGTCTCACTTTTGCAACTGCCTCACCCCCAACCCCTGGAAGGCAATATAACGATGGGCCAAGAAGCAGTAAGCAAAAACACATTTGCAACCATCACTGCATTGTTTAGTGTGGGTAATCTCAGACACAGCCAGGATAAGTAGCCAAGAAATTTCAGTTACACAGTCTGGAAGAATAAAGGCTAGCAATAACACATGCAAAGGAAAATTATTTTTAAAAAGGTTTTTGTGAGTCTGTTTCTATTTTGTAAATAAATTCCTATGTGTCACTTCTTTTTAGATACTGCACAAAAGGGAAGTCATATGATACTTTTCCTTCTCTGTCTGACACACTTCACTCAGCATGACACTCTCTAGGTCCATCCACGTTGCTGTAATTGGCATCGGTTCATTCTTTTCAAGGGCTGAGTAATATTCCTTTGTATATTGAACGTATGGTTGCTGGGGGGGAAGGGATACATGTACTGGCAGTTTCAGATCAACAGGCAGACACTGCTATATTTAAAAGGACAACCAACAAGGCCCTACTGTACAGCATGGGGAACTCTGCTCAGTGTTCTGTGGCAGCCTGGATGGGAGAGGAGTTTGGGGGAGAATGGATACATGTATACGCGTGGCTGAGCCCCTGTGCTGTCCACCTGCAACTATCAACATTGTTAATCTGTTGTACTCCATGATAAACAGTTTGAAAAAGAAATGAATGAATTTTTGAAAATATTTTTAAACAAAATTTTCATCCTGAAGGGGGAAATGAAGGTTTCCTCTTCTGGGAGAAATTCTCCCTCTCTCTAGCTTCCAATACAAGTAACAAAAGGAGTTCTCACTGGGAGCCCTTCATCAGCATTTGACCTTGCTGATTTCTTCCCCTAAAATTAAAAAAAAAAAAAAAAAAAAAAACCATGCTCCCTCCCCGTGGATTCCCCTATATTGTTCTCACATGCCCTCCTCACTCCAACTGTAGTTTCTACCCTCAGCCGTCTACTTAACTCTCCAGACCGAGTACTTTCCTCTTTAACAGACTTCTTTACTTCTGTCCACACTGTCATCTACCTTAATCTCCATGTTCAGTACAAATCCTTCTTCCTAAGCCCCTCTGGACACCTCCATAGGGTGATCTGTTGGGTGAGCCATAGGGTGAGCTCAAATCTAACACACCATTTAGGGTCAAAACTTTCCACACTTACAATCCCTCCCAAAAGGCAGCAAGATTTATAAATGTAACAGAGTTGAGATGCAGTCAGAACTAGCCTTCATCTGCTCATTAACGTCCCCATGACTTTGAATGAAACAATAAACATCCTCATGGACCACCTTCTCCATCTGCAAAATAGGAAATCTGCCTTGGAGGTCTGTGCTGGGGACGAAATGAGGCAATGTGTGAGCAGACATCCTTCGGTCATATTTACTTGGGCTTCCCTAGTGGCTCAGCTGGTAAAGAATCTGCCTGCACTGCGGGAGACCTGGGTTCGATTACTCGGTTAGGAAAATCCCCTGGAGAAGGGAAAGGCTACCTACTCCAGTATTCTAGCCTGGAGAATTCCAAGGACTGTATTCCATGGAGTTCCATGGGGTTGCAAAGAGTTGGATACAAGTCGTATTTACTTAGGGCTTCATAAATGTTCATCTTTGGACTTGCCTGGTGGCACAGTGAATAAGAATGATAAATGTTCATCTCTGGACTGGCCTGGTGGCACAGTGAATAAGAATCCACCTGCAAATACAGGGGACATGGGTTCAATCCCTGGTCCAGGAAGATTCCACATGCCATGGAGCAAGTAAGCCCATGAGCCACAGCTACTGAACCTGTGTGCCCAAGGGCCACACACTGCAACTGCTGAGCCCGGGCACTACAACCATGAAAGCCCACACTCAAGACACACTCAGTGTCCCTCAAGAATGCCACTACATCAGTCCTGCACGGCTAAATGATATGCAAACACCCCTGGCACACCCAGCAGACACGAATCAAAGGACTAAAGGAACAACATTCACAAGAGTCGGTTTTACTCAAAGATTTACTCAGGAGGTTAGGGAGAACAGGAGTGTTGGGATAGACTAATAATGGAATACAAGCTTTTAATGTGTATGATTTTCTGTTGTGCCCAAGGTCCAAGTCCCCAAAACTGAGAGAACAAGACCTCCACAGCAATACAAAAACAAAAGGTATTGCTAGCTCGAGCTAGGGCCCAAACTGCATCCAGCATACTGGAGTCGAGCAAGAGCCCTGAGCCCTGAATTACAGCAGTATTTATAGGTTTAGAACAAAGACAGAGAGTTGACAAAGGCGGATTGGTTGCAAGGGTTTTCCGGGCATCTACTAATTGGGTAAATTTTCGTGCACGAGGGCTTTTTTGGGGGATGTCCATTACGTCCTGACAGGCTCAAACCAGGCTAAGGGAAACATGCTAATTGGTCAAGCCCTGACACCCACGGAAGATAATCTGAGTTACTCCTAGGCAATGTCTCAGCTTCTTGATAAATGGAATTCAGGCCTTAAAGCCTGTCATGGCGTATGTTAGGTCCTAACATTTTCTACAGGAAAAAAATAGACTGGGAAAGAGTAGAGATCTCTTCAAGAAAATTAGAGATAGCAAGGGAACATTTCATGCAACAAAGTGCAAAATGAAGGCCAGAAATGGCATGGACCTCACAAAAGCAAGAGATATTAAAGAAGAGGTGGCAAGAATACAAAGAACTGTACAAAAAAAGATCTTCATGACCCAGATAACCACGAAGGTATGATCACTCACCTAGAGTCAGACACCCTGGAATGTGAAGTCAAGTGGGCCTTAGCAAGCATCACTACGAACAAAGCTAGGGGAGGTGATGGAATTCCAGCTGAGCTATTTCAAATCCTCAAAGATGATGCTGTGAAAGTGCTGCACTCAATATGCCAGCAAATGTGGAAAACTCAGCAGTGGCCATAGGACTGGAAAAGGTCAGTTTTCATTCCAATTCCAAAGAAAGGCAATGCCAAAGAATGCTCAAACTACCGCACAACTTCATTCATCTCACACACTAGCAAAGTAATACTCAAAATTCTCCAAGCCAGGCTTCAATAGTATGTGAACCGTGAACTTCCAAATGCTCAAGCTGGATTTAGAAAAGGCAGAGGAAAGCAGAGACCAAATTGCCAACATCCATTGGATCATTGAAAAAGCAAGAGGATTCCAGAAAAACATCTACTTCTGCTTTATTGACTACACCAAAGCCTTTGACTGTGTAGATCCCAACAAACTGTGGAAACTTCTTAAAGAGATGGGAATATCAGACCACCTGGCCTGCCTCCTATATCCAGGTCAAGAAGCAACAATTAGAACTGGACATGGCACAACAGACTGGTTCTAAATTGGTAAAGGAGTACGACAAGGCTGTATATTGTCACTCTGCTTATTTAACTTATATGCAGAGTACATCATGAGAAATGCCAGGCTGGATGATGCACAAGCTAGAATCAAGATTGCTGGGAGAAATATCAATAACCTCAGATATGCAGATGATACCACCCTTATGACAGAAAGTGAAGAGGAACTAAAGAGCCTCTTGATGGAAGTCAAAGAGGAGAGTGAAAAAGCTGGCTTAAAACTCGACATTCATAAAACTAAAACTAAGATCAAGGCAAATAGACAGAGAAACAATGACAGACTTTATTTTCTTGGGCTCCAAAATCACTGCAGATGGTGATTGCAGCCATGAAATTAAAAGACGCTTGCTCCTTGGAAGAAAAGCTATGACCAACCTAGACAGCATATTAAGAAGCAGACACATTACTTTGCCGACAAAGGTCCATCTAGTCAAGGCTGTGGTTTTTCCAGTGATCATGTATGGATGTGACAGTTGGACTATAAGGAAAGCTGAGCACCAAAGAATTGATGCTTTTGAATTGTGCTGTTGAAGAAGACTCTTGAGGAGTCCCTTGGACTGCAAGGAGATCCAACCAGTCCATACTAAAGGAGATCAGTCCTGGGTGTTCATTGGAAGGACTGACGTTGAAGCTGAAACTCCAGTACTTTGGCCAATTGATGTGAAGAGCTGACTCATTTGAGAAGACCCTGATGCTGGGAAAGATTGAAGGCGGGAGGAGAAGGGGACGACAGAGGATGTGATGGTTGGACAGCATCACCAACTCGAAGGACACAAGTTTCAGCAAACTCTGAGAGTTGGTGATGGACAGGGAAGCCTGGCATGCTGCAGTTCATGGGGTAGCAAAGAGTCAGACACAACAGAGCAACTGAACTAAACTGAACTGATGATTTTCTAAAATGAAATAGCCGTCTTCCTCCCAAAATAAAATGGCACATGGAGTGGTTAGAAATTAATTCTCTTTTTGTGGAGCATTTTATTGCAAAATTTTGCAAAGTTCTGTTCTTTCAAGATATGCTTCATCACTCTTTTCCTCTGAATCCCTGTAGTAATCAGTTATCTGAAAACGTGTCTTAATCCTCTCCTCTTTTAGGATGGGAGAAGGCAATGGCACCCCAATCCAGTACTCTCGCCTGGAAAATCCCATGGACAGAGGATCCCGGTAGGCTACAGTCCCTGGGGTCGCTAGGAGTCGGACGCAACTGAGTGACTTCACTTTCACTTTTCAGTTTCATGCATCAGAGAAGGAAAATGGCAACCCACTCCAGTGTTCTTCCCTGGAGAATCCCAGGGACAGGGGAGCCTGATGGGCTGCCATCTATGGGGTCACAAAGAGTCGGACACGACTGAAGCGACTTAGCAGCAGCATCGATTAGAATGACAGCTTCCATGAGGGAAAAGACGACAGTGCCTTACTCTTTTATCATATGGTTCCACAGCTCACGGCTCCTGCATTAGTCATGGTTCTCCAGAGAAACTAAACGAACAGGATATGGATGGATGGATNAAAGAGTCGGACACGACTGAAGCGACTTAGCAGCAGCATCGATTAGAATGACAGCTTCCATGAGGGAAAAGACGACAGTGCCTTACTCTTTTATCATATGGTTCCACAGCTCACGGCTCCTGCATTAGTCATGGTTCTCCAGAGAAACTAAACGAACAGGATATGGATGGATGGATGAATGACTATTTTAAAATACTGGCTCACGAGACTGTAGAGTCTGGCAAATCTACAATCTGCAGGGCAAACCAGCAGTCCGCAGATCCAGGAAGAGTTCATGCTGCTGTCTTGAATTCAAAGGACCCAGGAGAAGAATCCCTTCATTTTAGAGGACCTCAGTCTACTTTTAAGGTCTTCAAGTGATTGGATAAGGCCCACCCACATTATGGAGGATAACGTGCTTTACTCAATGTCTGATTTAAATGCTAAATCACGTTTTTTAAAAATGCCTGGTAAAAGAAAACAGTGAGGAAAGAAGGAAGAGAAAGAACAGACTACCCTATGATCCTAAAATCCCACCCCCGGGCAGAAGAAACTATACTTCAGAAAGACACACACACCCAGGGTTCAGTGCAGCACTGTTCACAACAGCCAGGACGTGGAAGCAGCCACAGGGTCCATCGGTGGTGGCTCAACAGCAAAGAACCGCCTGCAGTGCGGGAAACGTGGCTTCCATCCCTGGGCTGGGAAGATCCCCCGGAGGAGGGAATGACCACCCACCCCAGCATTTGTGCCTAGAGGATCCCACGGACAGAGGAGCCTGGTGGGCTACAGTTCCTGGGGTTACAAAGAGTCAGACACAACTGAGTGACTAGCACTTTCACTTCTTTCAAGTAGTCACCAACACAAGAACGGATAAGGAAGACGCGGCACGTGTATGAAACGGAGTGCTACTCAACCATAAAAAACAGCGAAATAATGCCACCTGCAGCAACGTTAATAAACCTACAGATCGTCATCCTGAGTGAAGTCAGACTGAGAAAGACAAATGTCATATGGCATCAGTTGCATGTGGAATCTTAAAACAAAAAAGTACACATGAGCGTATTTACAAAACAGAGACAGAGGGCCAGATGTAGAAACCAAAATTACAGTTGCCAGTGGGGAAAGAAGCGGGAGGGGTACATTTAAAGCTTGGGATTGACACATCCACACTCCTATATGTAAGATTGGTGACTATTAAGGACCTACTACATGGCACGGAGAACTCGACTCAATACTCTGTAGTGACTTACAAGGGAAAAGAATCTAAAAAAGAGTGGATGTGTGTACGTGGAGCACTGATCCACTTCGCTGCATGCCTGAAAGTAACACAATATTATAACTCCACGATACGCCAAAAAGCACATGAAGAATGCCTGGCAGACAAACAGATCTCGCAGCAACCTGCGAGGCATTTAACCAAGTACCTGGGCACCACAGCCAAGTTCACATATAATATCAACCATCCCGTGTCCCAGGAGAGTTCTCTAGCACCTAGTAACGGCATCAATACCAGCCAAAGGAACAAAAGGAATAAAACATGTTGCCACACAGAATGTTTACAACAGAATATCCAGCAGGTGTTTAGACAACCCAGGCCACAAGTCTACCTGATTTTGACCCGGGAGGGGTGGGGAGAAAAAAAAGGTCTTCTTGGGGTGTTAGTGGTAACTGCAGGCTCCGGGGCATCAAGGGGTCATGGAGAGAGTGGTCTGACTTTCAAGATGTCATCTTTACCACTCATTTCTCGGGAAAGCACCCTTCCAAGCTTAGGTTTCCTAGCAGCCAACATCATCAAGAGTTGTGGCTCTCTTTTACGTTATGGAAAACAGTGTCAAAATATATTTGAAGATTGGACAATACAAGTACAGGAGCCGCCCCCCCCCACC